>JAACJT020002266.1:0-12522 GCA_009936485.2 Gymnarchus niloticus
GGATAGACAGTGTAGTGGAAGCAATGAACATGAGTTTGGGCAGGCTTCGAGAGGCGGTGGAGGACAGGGCGGCCTAGTGTGCTGTGGTCCACGGAGTCGCGAAGAGTCGGACACGACTGCGTGACTAAACAACATACACACACTCCATTCATTTCTATGGATTCTTTCTATGAGAACCCACAAACCCCATACACATCAAGCGGAGGCCAGATTAGAACCCTTCACCTTGGAGGTGCCAACCACTGAGCCACCCCAATTAAAAATGTTTTCCTCAATAATTTTCCTGCTTTAAGTGCTTTTTATAAAAAAAAAAAAAAAAAAAATGGGTGCAGATAGGTGTTACAACGGTGACAAACTCCATCGGCTTGAACAATAGGTCTGGCTTTTCTGTGACATTAAGCCTAAAGGTGTATAACCACATCCTGCTCGACCTCACTTTCCCTTCTTGAAGCTCGAACTCCAGATCCAGTGTGTGAGCAAATAACGGGGCTTTTGTGTTGAGGGAAGTCGGAGATCCTCAAGTAAAACAGAAGGTTTGGTCATATCAGAGATGCAGGAGTTGGACCTGAAAAATGTGAGCCCACAATGCACTGCATACATCAGCCACCGCTCCAGTAGATGTCCAGCTGAGGGTTTCATCATGTTGGATGTTAAGAAAGGTGGACCACAGCCACTTCGAGGGGTGATGGGGGTGCTGACAGACACTAGAGCAGTGATTCCCATAACCACCACCCCACCCCAACCAAATTAGATATAATCCATTCTCAGATTCTGTACATTCCAAAGATAATGGAATTTATTATCCTTGAAGGAGGCTTTCTCTAGGGAAGGTATTCACCAGATCTCCACAGAGCAATCTAATGCACTCTTCCCCATGCAGACAACCATATTTGTGTGTCTCTTTTATTGAGGCTACTGACTCAGGTTTGAAGTATGAAGACCTCTGAGGAACACACCCTAAGGAAATGGGAAAATAAGACGTCTTTGTCCTGCCTCAGTCTTAATCCCATTTTTTGGTTCAGTTGGAACATTACAAACTGAAGTTCTGACAGAATCTGGGCTCTGGTTCTGAAATATACCCCTGGCCATGCCAACCGTAACCAGACTAAAAGCTGCTGGAACAGTGGATGGTGAGGGAAACCTCCAGGCTATGGAGGAAGGTGCCTTTCTGGGGAAAATCCAGCCCAGACACTAGCTGGGAGCAGGGACACTGTCATACCTCCCATCAAAGCCATTATTATAGCACTTAGCCCAAAGATCTGCAGCATAAATCCCTCAATGTGTTTCACCATTTCTTCTCTTGGGCAAAAGCAGGTTTTCCCATTGCGGAACTCACCCAAACACACTCCATCCAATGGGATCACAGGGTGGCCGCAGGCTCCTGGATCTACTTTCTGAACATCCGATACACTCCTTTTCCCAAGACAAGAAGCGGGGGAGGGGCCCCGGTCCTGGCATGTCTGGACATGGACTCTTCAGGGAGGAGATCTATGTATCTGAACGAAGCCAGCAGAGCAGTCGGAGGCCTGCAGGTTGACACCGGTGGAAGGATCAGGGAGAAAAACACAAACATGTTCAGCCATAGTCTGGGTCTGTGAAACACCAGTTATGGGGAGGCGAAAGAGGAACATCATCCATTAGTCATAAAATTATCGTTATTATTGTGTATTAAGTCAACATACAAATTTTTTCAGATCCACGTCAACACTGGGTAATTTCCTTGACACCAAGAAGCCTGCAGTGTACTGGGTCCATTCGAACCAGATGTTTTCTCCTGTGAGGATGGTGGCTTCAGATGGCCCACAGCAGGAGACTTGGGGCCTTTAACTGCAAACCAAAGGCCTTAGATGGCAACCCCTCACACCTCAATTATTATATTTTATTTTCTGTCACCAGCAACCCACTTAAAATGCAGCAATCTCAGCCACAGGCTCTCAGCTTGTGTGCCGGGTAGTAAATTCCATGAGGATCAGGCTTAGCTCTTAAGGAACTAGTCATCCAAAAGCCCACCCCACCCCACCCGAACGCTTTTGTCTCAAGTTGGAATGAAAGAAAAATCAAAAACATTTGCCAGCTGAGAAACAGACCGGGCCATGAAATACAATGCCAAGGCAATTCTCACCGGCAAGCATTCTAGCTTTTTTAAATCTGTGGGGAAAACAGTATCAGAATGACAGTGGATGTGAGCTGGCGTTTGCACCCTGCATGTATGAAAGGACTTGATCCAGGGTTTGGGTGAAGTTCTCTGGTGGCAGGAAGGTGGTGAAGGAGTTCTTGACAGCACTTTGCGGACGTTTTGCCATGAAGCCCGTCCTCCCCCCATCGTATTGGGAGACTGCTGCCTTGGTACTCGTTTATCTCCGTTTATTGCTGGGGAATGGTGGCCGCTCACCACACACAAGAGGAACCCTCAGATGAACTTACCCCCCTGTTTAAAAACCACACCAACGTGTCGTGCAGCAGCCAAGATAGAAATAAAACAAAGAATCAAAAAGACATGTGTGTAAGGGCCCATCGTGCACTCCCACTCCACCCCTGGGGGGGCAGATGGGTGTTTGAGGTGATCTCAAACCCGCAGCCAAAGAGAGGCATTTTCAGATCTCCTTTTCCTTCTACACTTGGTATTCAGAACTTTTTTATTCCACCAGGGCAGGCAGACCTCCAGATTACCAGCTTGGAGGACAGAACATGAGAACAGCAGAAATGGACATCAAGGCATACGGTGAAAGGTGTCCAGCCTGGAGGGAGCACTCGGCTTCTGCTGGGTCACCAGGCTGTGACCTACTGCCCTTTAGGCCTCACTCAGTGTCCGGTGGGTTGCATCCTGGGGTGAGTGCAGCTGTGTGCTGCCTCACTGGGGAATGTCTGAGGCATGCCAGTCCTGTTTAGATGTGCCTCGTTTTACCTGCCCAGTCGAGTGGCCCTGCCTGTCGCTCTGCAGTGGGGGCTGCTCCTCCGGCGTGAGAGGCTAGGCCCGGCTCAGCACCGGATGGCCCAGAAATGCCTGCCCCAATGAGAATGCAGTGAGAGGCGGACCCAGCCTCACCTGCTGCCCAGGCTCATATTGGACGGGCTCAAAATGTTGGCTCTAAAACCCACACCATAGCGTGCCAACCTCCAGCCAACACACAGATTAAGGAAGAAGGAAGTGACTCCACCCAGGGTGTGGAGAGACTCAGTTACAGGCACATGGGAGGTGGATGTAGGCGACATCGCACTCATATCCACTGCTGTTCCATATATCTGTTTTGTACTTGGGCGTGTCAGTCAAAGCAAGAACGCTACGGGAGAGTGTGGGATCGCGTCCCAGCTCAGAAGAGGCACTCTGGTGCCCTGACCTGCCCTCCGAACTCTGGTCCCCAGATTCGGACGGCATCCATCTGCTGGTGATGAGGCAGGGAAGCCCGCTGGACAGGGACGCTTCAGCGAATCCCCGGAAATCTCATGCAAATTCCTTTCCCCCACGACCTTGTACACGCCGGAGCCCACAGAAAGCCCTGCGATATGAAGGAAGGTCCTCAGACACACAGCGCAGACATAAATCATTCCCATGGCTACACAAACACACTCAGGTACAACGATCGTTTAAGAGACTGGGGGGGTGTGGAGAAACTGTTTGACTGTTTTAGAGGAAGTTTCTAGATGCCACGGATAAAAGAAAAAAACAAACATGTGGAATGAATATCGTGATCACTTAACCCCTCAGAAATTCCAGCAACTACACAGGAAAGGATGAAAATTAAGCTTATTACACTGCACTCAATAAATTAACCCCGAGCCCCTTGCTGGTCCCACTCCTACAGGCCCAAATCTGCAGTACCAGAACCATCTGGAAACCAGCAGTCTGCTCTAAAGGCTGGCACACTCCACCACTAAAGGTGAGGCATGGGACCGTTCTCTGTGGATCTGGAATTAAGCGTTTGTTTAGAGTGGGCTGTACATCAGTGGCTTGGGGACCACCGCTCATCTGTTGGGGGGGGGGGGGGGTGTACTCAGAGCTCCCTGTGGGATTAACAAGCAACACGAATGTGGTACTGACCACCCTGATGTTCGAGCTCGTTCTCCACCCATCTGAAGTGCCAGGTTATTTTGGAGTGTGAAGGGCGAGGAGCTGTTTGGTGCTTCTCGAAAAACATGGAGCCAAAGTCATGTGGTCGTTCACCATCCCCCTTCTTTGGAAGGGGCAGCCCGTAAAACGAGCCAGCAGTGAGTTAACATTCAAAGCCTTTCTCCCGTTTTCGGGGTGATGCTCTGGGCTCTACAGCTCTACAGCTCCCAGACTGTAATTCCCCCAGCACTATGAGGTGTCCCCTTAATGAGGACCACAGCCTGCCTTTGACGGGGGTCCACAGGACCTGGCCAGCATGTGCGTTTTATTTCATTCAAGAAGGGGGGGGACCATTAAACGAAACATGGACAGAGCCATTTTAAGGAGAGCCGTGCCAAATCCCAACCAAAACGCAGACAGGAAACAAAATGAAACTGAAACCGAGTCCAACCATGTGCATCAGCTCATGATCTTGAAGTTGCAGGTGCCTTGACTGATTTGTCCAACATCACAGATGTTCAGGCCAGGGGTAGGGGTCCCTCTTCTTCAGAATCATCGGTGGGGTCCAGCCAGGCGGAACGGCATTACCCGGCTCAGACTTCAGTTTATGTCTCATGCACACATACACATGCATGTAACCCCGTCGCAGTCCCCCTTCCAAGCAGCGGCGGTCAAACAGACCGAAGTTTCTCTTCTACCCCGGCGACGCATTGGCGTGAGTTTGAACGTTTGTTCGAACCCGATGTCCGTTCACTCGCCGGTCCTGAAGAGGGCAGCTGGCCAATTTCGTCCGGCCCCAGGCACGACACGGGGAAACTCACACATTAGGTTCAAACTGACTTTTAAAAACGAAGATTAAACAAAAAGTCACTGGTGAGGACAACCCAACAATGACTGTTTTTCTTTAAAATTTGTCCGAACAAGGGCAGGACAACTGGGGGGCAGGATCTGACCGCCCCAGGCAGGGAACTTGCCCCACACTTTACTTCAGAGGCTGCGTCACTCCATTAAAGTGTTTGTAAGCAACCGAACAACACGAACAGATCCCTACGCAGCAGCCATCAACATAAAAGGCCAGCGTGGGGGGGGGGGTCCAAAAGCAGGAGGGACAGACTCTGTCAGATCCCGGGCAGGATGGCGACGGTCAGGCGAACTGTGTTCCCCCCCCCCCACACTCCCTCGCCCTATGACGCGGTTTCCTCTGCACATGCCTCTCTGTGGGACCCGTGACTGATTCCAGACAAAACCCGGCCAGATCAAAGGCTCGGCAAAGCAGGAAGCGTGTCGACGAGATGGCTGAACAGACGAGCATCGGCCAACATGCGCAGCAACAGAAGGAGCAGAGTTTGCGCTTGGGATTGTGGGAAACTGGCTACCGGAATGCCTGGTTGCTTTTAGCACCCTCAAACTGACCGTTTGGCTTTTTTCCTCAAGGAGGAGACCAACAATGCATTTCCGCCCCTGCCACTCCCCCAATGGCTGATGCGTTCTAAGCCAGGATCCTAAAAAGCTCCTGAAGAATTGACACAGGCCAGAAAGTCAGCTTGGTGCAAATGTTATATTGACTGGAAGGATCAGACAAACAAACAAATCGTCTAAAGGAAAACCACTTCCTCATTAGTCAGCTGTGAAACATCGGCCGTGATTTCAAACATAGTCAGGCCGGAAGGTCCCGTCTGGTGTCTCCTGTGTGGTAACTGAGATGATTACCCTACGGCACGTAACAACTGTGCCCCAAACATACCTAATGCCCCAAGGCAGATCTCACTCTCCATGGAATAAAAGATAGAAAGGTCTATTAGCATTTCCCATAAGGCCGTGCAGCAACCAGAATGCCTCTGCACCCAAAATAATCACTTAGCAGGCGGACATACTGGGCAACACGCGAAGATCACCGCGGGAGCAAATTCAGCCAAAGGAAGCACATGCAAGAAGCAAATATCCAGGGAAAAATAAGTCTGTCCCAGGTCTTCATGGAACAGTGATAAGTGAAAAATGAGGACAGGCTTGACGGGACTTGAGGCAAACTGTCGAGAAACTCGTGTTATTGAGTAAGCTGTGACAAGGCAGCTGGAGGGATGGATCGCACAGGTGTGCTTTCTCCTGTGTGCCTCAGAGCCAGAGAATCACTTTCAATGGGTAGAGCCTGCTAGGTAAGGCTGTCAGTCCTAACGAGTTCCAGGATTACACATCACTGAGGGAATTCTCAATCACATGAGCTGACGGCGCTTAGCTCGTGCTTTCATCCTAAGCCACTGGTCATTTTGCAGATTATGTAGCCACCCTCGTACTCAAACCAGCTGCTTAGCGGTCCCTGCTTGATACTCTGCCATCTACTTCAGTCAGCGGCAAAAGTGGACCCCTCAGTCAATGATATTTACACCTGAATCATGATTGGAAGCATTCATTCAGGGTCCAAAAGATGATAGGCACGATGCAGAGCGGAACTAAAAGGAAAATCTGGTCCTAGATCAGCCCTCGGGGAGTTCTACTGTTCTCAGTGAAACAAGAATGAAGGAGGAAACAGCTGATATTTGCCTGAATAATCAGAAGGCAGCAGAAACATCGATTCTGCCCACCATACAGAGTCAGAGTCAGGATGTGATGATATACAAAGTTTCACAACTGGAAACAGCAGGACGAGCACACGGGTGGAACGAGGAAATGACACGGGCAGATAACGTGTCGTCTTAGCACCTGCCTGCCTAAGGTGCATGACTCACGCTTGATTGGCTGGCCCACGATGTTCCACCCACACTGTGGAGAAGTGGTGATGAAGCCACGCCCCTCACAGCAGCCTCTGGGCCTTGGCAGGGGGCCACGCAGCTCTGTTACTGTGACCACGATAAGTCAGTGTGCCAGCTGGCAACCGCACGCGGAGATTCGTTGAGTGCAGGTAGAGATCTGCCCCGGCAACACGCCCCAGAGCTGGTGAATAGAGGGAGAGGCTCTAGCCCACAACATGGTCCTTGCATGGTCCAACCTTGGCCGTCCGCTCTGCCGGCTGTAGTCCATCACCTGTGGTCACCTCAACCACTTGAACCCAGGCAGTAGGCTGGCTTGGACCGTGGGTAGTGAGGAGCCAAGCCCCGACTCTGCGTCACAGTTTGGCTATGTGGTTGATTTGACCAACTGAGCTTTGGTGTATTATTATGATTTGCGGTCGCTCGGACCAGCCGGGCACTAGTGCTGGTCGTGACTTGCGGTCGCTCGGACCAGCCGGGCACTAGTGCTGGTCGTGACTTGCGGTCGCTCGGACCAGCCGGGCACTAATGCTGGTCGTGACTTGCGGTCACTTGACTGGGGAAGAGAAGTTTGTCTAAAACACGGTCATTTGACTGTACTTCCCTGCCCCATTCTGCTGCTGTTGCATGCAGTAACTTGTGCACATTAGTCACGATGCATTCTTACAGGAACTGATTGCACAACGGTGGTCAACACTGCTGAATACACTGAGATCCCCGCATCTTCCTGTTTCAAATCCTCAAATCTCAGATAGCACACAGAATTAAGTCATTTTGCTTTCTTTACGGAAAAGTTACTTCCTCAGGTCTAAACCAAGTAACTACTGATTAATCCGACAGGCTCTGAATCCAAACGTCACCAAGAATAAAAACAGGACAAAAGGACAGACCAAAATATCCCCTAAAAAAACAGGTACAGGATAACATTAAAACGGTCGCTACTAACACAATTTACGAGTCAATATTAATGTAAAGAAATGTGGATGTTGTGGTCAGATTTCTGATTATTTACTCCTCACTGATAAGACTCGTGATACGCCATGAAACAGTTAACACGCTTCCAGATGATTTGACGGGCCTGGCGGGAGAAATGAGTCATAATTGAGGCCATTTTACAACAGCCAGCGAGGCAGCGTGTGAGGACCAAGTGTGTTTTTAACAGCGCTCAGTAAGCCTGGGAACCGTGAGGTTCTCTCTCAGGAGAGCAGCCTGCTAATCGCTAGGCGACAGCCGTGTTCTCTTCACTCACGTCAGGCTGTGCTGGACAGAAAAGGGCCAGGAGAGGGGGCAACGGCACCGGTGACCCCGTGTGTACACACACACGTAAACACTTATGTGGACCAACGCCTGGAAGTGAGCTTTGCCAGGGATAACCGCCCCGGTGACAGCAGTGGGGCAGTAAAGGGGCATTAAAAGGCCTCTTTCTGGCTTACAGTGAGGCACAGAAAGCACTGGGAGTCATTATCAACTGCTCCCCTATTGGGTTGAATCCCCAGGATCAGCCATCCGGGTCGAGGGGTCATTTCCTGAGGCCCAGTCAGGGTAGGGTGGGGGGCATTCTTCAGCACCCCCACTCTGGAGCCCAGATAAGATGCAGGGTTCCCTTCGGTTGAATAGGGGGCCGCGATGTGTTGCCAGGGGATACCAGAGAGCAACACGAGCGAAACCTGGTCCAAGAAACTCGACTCCAAATCACCACAGCCCAAAGGAAGGATGAATTCATTTCTGTGGTAATATTACATCATGTATAAAAATCTTCAGGTTGGTTTGACAAACAGAAAGCCTAGCGTTGCCCTGCTTTGGGATGGCCGTGTCCGACCAGGGCCTAAGGACCGTAATAAGAGGGAGGCGTCCCCACTTTCTCTCAGACACGAGGGCCGTCCTCAGCCACTGTACTCTGGGCATATGAAGCCTGAACCTTGGCGGACTGGGAGACGTGGGGGTGCACTGAGAAAGATAATGATATGTTTATGTGGAGAGTCTGTCTCCGTGTGTAGAAAGAGAGCTCTGACCTTCGGTGAGAAAAGCGTAACAGTAAACGGAGAAACGCCCAGCAATCTTGAACAATACAACCCCCCCACCACCACGCTCCCAGCCCGTTCTCAAGCTGTTAACACAGGCCCCGGGAGGACTTGTGGGCGGCCCAGGTGTCTCTGCGATGACGTCCCACTGTTAGTGTAACTAAATCAGGTCAGTGAGACTTGAGAGGTCTCACACTACAAAAACAACCATTACGGCCCTTTAAATTATGGTGGGGGGGGTGTCAAGCTGCGATCTTTGCCCTCTGAGTCAGACCCCTCCCAGGACACGCTATGGGGTGGAACCAACGAGTAGCTTCATGTCTAAAGGGCGAATCGAGTCCGTCCTTTGTGTTCGAGAGCCACCTCCCCAGGGCAGGGCGGCTCGACCGAACTAGGTGAGAAAGGAGGAAGCAGTGCACGCACACAGGTAACGTAATCATGGGGCAGGAGTTCAAACGGGACACACACTCCCTGTCCATGCCGCAGAGCCGGTCAAAAATAAACAGGAGATTACAGGCCAGCCTGGGTGTTCCCCCTCCCACACTCCAGCAGGGCCTCCACAGCGAGGTCAGCCCAGTTCAGCCGGGAACTCAGTCGAGCACAAAAACGCCACAGCCTGCCGAATGCTCTGATACCGAAAATTCGGCATTTGATGGTTGACAAGAAAAACAAAAAACACTCAAGACTATACATTAGTACTTAAATTTAATTCACCGTAAAAGTATTAAAATTGATCAATAAGTTGTTCTTAAACACTTGAAAAGCACTCCAGTAGCCAATTAAATGCTGCAGCACAAAACTGATCACACACACCGAGGCTAGGTCCCACCCCTCCTACCCCTTACACCCTCCCACTTCACTGCATTGGGTCAGAGTATGCTCATGAGACCATGTGACACACCATCCCAACCCCCACCCAGACACACCCTCAGCCCCACCCTATCATAACCTAGCTCCTCCTCCCAGCAGTCACCACAGACGTTTGCTTCCTTTCCCTCAGTCACCCCAGTGAGGTCGTGACCCCAGTGCTCCCACAGTTGAGCCATTTGCGCTATAGCTGTAGACATCAGAGTTGGCCAACGTGTTGAGGGCAGCAGATTGAGGTGGAGAAACATTGGTCAGAAACTCTACTCCTCCCTCAGCACAGCATTCAATCATCATATGCAAATTTAACTGAGTGGCATTGACAGGAACGACCAGTCACAACAGATTAAGGGCTCAAGATGCTCAATCTTAAGGTAACAAGGACAACATGAGGACACAGGGCTGGGTGTTCAAACGTCAAAAAAAGAGTACAGGACACTGCACATCGTAATCACCGATTCCCTAATCCGATGCCAGTGGACTATTGAAATTCTGAAAGGTTACACCATTTGTATTCACTTTCCTTGTCTGTCAGGCAAACAAAACATGCCCAGATTATCAAACATCAGCTCTTAAAATATTCATATTTCCACCCAGGGGCTGGACCCTGGACCCTTGTTCCACTGAACCCCAAGGAACTCTCCAAAACACCACTGGATTCCCACCCCAAAACCCTTTCTTCTGACATTCCAAGCAAGTGAATTTCTACATTCCTTCCAAGAGCTTTCTGGCCTGGTGGCCTGGACTCTTGGCTCCCTGACAACCGCTGGTAGAACTGAAAATAAACCACATGCATTTTTGCAGTCCTTGGACCAGGGAGCTCGAGGAAGAGTCAGCAGCTGAGACGAGGGGCGTGTTGCAGGGAGCGCCTCTCCCCGTCCACACAGACCCCTGTAATTTCACGCTAACTGCACGTATTGAGGCGATGTCGACCACGGATGTCTGGAACAAAACTGGATGCAACACAGGCCCTGGCACAAGGCAGTTACTCATCAACAGGCTGTACAAACAAAACCTTCCATGGAACCAAAGTCCATAAAATGAATCCTCTACCGAGGATCCCAAAAGCAGTGGTGACACAGTCAAGCTTTCGAAAGAAACCACAGAGTTGATTGTTTTCTTGGTGATAAAGTTCATATTTATTACAGGTTGAAAACAGAAACAAGGGTAATAAATAGGAAAAGAAAAAAAATGTACAAATTCCCCGAACAGGGAAAGGGGAGGGTCAAAATAAAAGGATATAAACTGGATGATTTCCTCCACTGTACAGTCGAATGCGAGTTTTGGATTCCAGGAGAGCGTCAGAGATGAACTACCTGAAACGGACTCATCTCGGATCGAGCCAGACAGCTGGGAGCATGAGGCAACGGTGAAGCCACATTCCGCAGATTAACACTGACTTACTGGGAGGACAGTCCCCAGTGGGGAGAGTGGTGAATGGTTTTCAGAAGCTCAAAAACTGGCAATGAGAATAGAAGAAATTTGACAGAACATCATAGAAAAACAACTGCACATGGGAGGGGAAAACCAAACAAAATGCTTCTTGGATCACGGGTACTGTAGGGTGCCTGTGAATTTGGGCTAAGGTCATGTCACCTTTCACCTCCGCCATACAGCGTTTACACCCTTAACACCTTACGTTCCCACAGTGTGATGCACCTGTCCCATACACAACGTCAGCACTACGGGACCACCCATGACATTGCTGATTGTGATTGGTGGAAGTGACAGGGCCACAGGTGGCCATTGGTCACCGTGACACCCAAAAGTCATTATCACAAGAAAAGAAAATGACTTTTTCCCCAGACTTCCTGACTGATTCAAAGCGGGACTGGCTGTCCGACAGCTACAGACAGACTGTTGATTTCGTGCTGTGATGACTGTGAAACGCCATGACATCTGCCTGCCAATCTGTGGTTTTTGTGACATTCGGGCACCGAGCTGCACTATTCTGCTTAGTCAACTGCCATTCAACACCAAACAATATAAACGAGAGCAGCAACAGAAACACGCCCACAAAACGGGGGAAGGGGCGAAGTTGCCTTGTTATTCAAGGTCCACTTTGAAACATCGTTGAGCCGTTTCCAGGTCACAAAGGCCACAAAATGCAGCAGCAGACACCCTCAGAGCCCATTTCGAAAGGTTTTTTTTTTTTTGATCTTCAAGAGATGAAAAGATGTAAATTGATTTCAAATAAGCAAGCTGGTGCAACACACAAATAATCCTGGACTGGGAAGAGAAAGAAGCGAGGAGCCGAGGACGGGTTGCGTCGGCCACCAAAACCGTGTAGGGTCGTTTCCCGCAGGCGGGCACTGTTTTCCATATGGCACCCCTCCCCCACCCCAACCTCACAAAATCAGCATGGTTGTCAAGGCAGCCACACCAGGGCTACAGACAGATATGCAGGAAATACCCAAAGCAAGATGGGCAAAAGAAGGTGAACGTGCCTGTGAAGGACAGTGATGGCGACCCACGCTGCCTTTGACTTCTCACAAACAGGTGGGGGGGGGTTTAACACTTCAGAAACCCTCCTGTGCCATGTGACGCCTTGTAAAAAACATAAGTCCAAGCCATTTGGAGAAGGCAGTGTCAACAGTCTAGTCGCTGGTGGGTAGGGAGGGGCTCAGAGACATTCAATACAACTGAAAGGAAAATACAATCTCCCCCCCCACTGTCAAAAAAAAAATCCAATGTCTCTCAACTGATGAAACCCACCACAAACAAAAGGGTGGGCTTTATGTGTGGTGATGGGGGGGGGGGGGGGGGGGGGTGGGGCCGGGTATGGGGGGGGGCTGCGGCGGGGACCCCCCCTGGTTCGGGGGCTTTTGGTGGCCCCCGTGGGGAG
>JAACJT020002267.1:0-12520 GCA_009936485.2 Gymnarchus niloticus
GGCTTACTCTCTGGGGACTGTGGGCCCGGGACTATGTAAAGCGCTTTGTGACCGCGCTCCGTGTTAAAAGCGCTATAAAAAAAAAAAGTCCACTTCAGCAAATTAAAACCAACATGCTGCGTCAGACCCCAGCAGAACCTGATGGTGAAAGAGTTGCAGTGCAAACTCCTGTTTGACATCCTGGTCACCAGTCCTATTAGAGTGTAAAAACAACCAGGATTAGGGAAAAATACAGATGGCAACCTGATCGGAGCAAAATCCAAAGAGAGAAACAGAAGGACAATGAGACAGTGACACAATGGGAGCAATGGCTCCAGGAGCAAATGGCTGATTATTTGGGAATCGAAGAAGGAGCTCAACAAGAACAGGCAATGAAGATTCTGTTCGTGTCGGGACTGAGACCGAAGATACAAGACAGTCAAAACTACATGTCTTGAATGGTCTCAAGCCACCTTGGAGTATCTAAGGCATTATGATGTCCATGCTGAAAACAATGAACATGACAACGCCCAACGGAACACAGACAAACTTATGAACTTGCAAATGAGTTATTATCAGAACAACGGGGGCCTCAAGGGACATGGACGAGGCAGAGGTAGAGGAAGAGGCAGAGGCAGGGGCTATGGAGGAAGAGGAGCAGGATTTGGCGGAGGAAAGTAGACCTGTTTCAACTGCGGACAGGAAGGACACTGGAGAGGGGATTGTCCTAACGAACAGCCGACGGGATTCACAGGTGGGAATCAAGGGGCTGTGATACAGGAGTGGCTGCCCCCTCCAAGCTTCCACCCAACACCACAATGAAGGTCCGCAGGGGCGGGTGGTGAAGAGGGTCAATTCGTCACCCTGACTTGGTGCGCTCAGTCTGACCCTATGATGACTCTGCAAGTAAATGGAAGACAAGTTTCATTTTTAGTAGACATTGGAGCAACCTGATCTACACTCAGACATCAAGTGGCACCGGGAGCCCCCACCACTGGAAAATACATTAAGGTTGTTGGTTCTGCTGGACTTCCTCAGTTCCTGTCTGAAACAAAGCCCTTACCTGTGACCACCTCTGACGGAGAAAGTCTGCCCCACAGTTTTCTCCTAAATGACCACTGTCCTGTTAACTTACTGGGATGAGACCTCCTGGCCAAACTGCAGACGACCATAGTCCTGACTGAAGAGGGCCTGCATCTGACCTCTCCGGTGTTAGGTCTGTTCCCTGTTATCGAAGATGAAGAGAAGGAGATGTACACAGCATGGGTACTACAGGATGACACCCTGTGCAGATCTTTTGTTCCAGGACACCAAACGCCTATCCCACGACTGCACTGCACAGCCAAGTTTATGCACAACCCAGGGGAGGAAGAGGAAGAATGGGTGAAGAACTTTGTGGATGCGGGAACAGTAAAGGAAGAAATTATTTTAACGCATGTATACGTGAGTACAGCGAAAACAGCAGCATCTGTGCAGCTAAGTCAGACGCAGCTACAGTGGTATAGTGGTGAGATGGGTGCAGTTCCCCACATTTCTGTGGGTAAACTGGAAGAGGAACAGTGGCAGACGTTAGGCCCATGGGTCGCAGAATGTGAAGAGAGGCGAGACTGGTTGAGAGTAGAACAGGATAGGTGGGTCTCAGGTGACGGACAGGTGCAAAGGTATGACGTGTTTTGAGGCGACAGTAGAGAGGCAAATAGTCAGGTCTGGAAGATATTTGGGAAATAAAACTGAGGCTGAGGTAGAATGGCTGGATGAAATACCAGCCATCCTCTGGGCTGTGGAAGAGAATGACTTTGGGAGAGTCAAAACAACACAGCCGTTACAGGTTTTGCCTAAGTCAGATTACAGGCCTCAGAAGGCACAATACCCTTTGTCTAGAGAAGCAGAGGAAGGCATACAGAAAGGGCGTGAGGATTTGGTGGCTCAAGGAGCTATTAAAGAAATATCTTACTCGCCTGTTAATTCTCCCATACTGCCTGTGAGGAAGGCAGACAGGTCATGGAGGTTTGTACAGGATCTAAGGGGGGTGAATGAAGTTGTACATGCGTGGGCTTCTACAGTTCCTAGCCCCACTACCATCCTGTCCTCTATACCCCCTAATGCAAAGTGGTTCTCTGTGATTGATTTGGCTAATGCTTTTTTCTTCATCCCAGTGCACCCAGACTCACAATTCTGGTTTGCTCATACCTTCAAGGGAAAGCGGTGGACGTGGACAGTTATGCCCCAGGGGTACACCGAGTCACCGAGCATGTATGTCCAAGAGGTAGGGAGAAACCTGGAGGGTTTCCACCTAGAGGGGGGTAGTGTCCTGATCCAATATGTAGATGACCTTTTGTTGTGTTCTAATTCTAAGGAAAATAGCAGAGAATGGTCATAAAGTCTCCAGGGCAAAGCTGCAGCTGGTTAAGCAGGAAGTGCACTATCTAGGACATGTCCTGACCCCAGAAGGTAGGTCACTGGGAACTAAAAGAAGAGGCCATATAGACGGCACCTAGACCCAAAACTAAAAGGCAAATGATGTCCTGGCTGGGGATGGTTGGCTATTGTAGGCCCTGGATTCAGAACTTCGCCGAGAGAGCTCAGCCTCTCCAAGATATGATTCATGGGAAAGGTTTGGGGCCCAACGACAAAATTGACTGGACTGACGAGGCTGACAGGGCAATGATGGACTTAATACAAGCCCCGACGACTGCCCTGACTTTAGGGGTTCCTGACTATCAGAAGACTTTTGTTCTGTATGTGAGGGAGAAAGGTGGGCTCATGACTGCTGTTCTGACACAAGAGCATGGAGGACGTTATAGGCCAGTTGCCTACTACTTGAAAAAATTAGATGCAGTGGCATGTGCTTTGCCAGCATGTCTCAGATCTGCGGCGGCTACGACAGAGGCAGTGTTGATGTGCAGCGATCTAGTGCAGATGCATTTTCTGGTGGTACGAGTGCTTCACACAGTGCATGCCGTCCTTACTCAGGCTCGGATGTCTCAACTGACCCCTGCTTGGATGACCCACTATCAGAATGTGTTGCTGACCCTGTCAAATGTGAAACTGGAGTGGTGCACTGTACTAAACCTGGCTACCTTACTGCTGACATCAGTTGATGGGGAGCCCGATGACTGTGTTGAACTGATGCAGACAGTGTGTAAACTGAGACCTGACCTAACTGACGTCTCTCTAAGCGAGGGGGAGGTGTTGTTCATCGATGGGTGTTCTCTCTGCAAGTAGGATGGGTCTCCCTCGACTTCCTATGCTGTAGTAATGGGGAATGGAATGCTGATTGAGGGAGGATGGCTACCTACAGGTTGGTTGGCGTAGAACTGTTCGCGCTCACTCGTGTGTGTCAGCTTGCGCAAGGGAAAAAGCTGACCGTGTACACAGACTCTAGGTATGCCTTTGGAGTGTGTCATGATCACGGAGCACTGTGGAAACAGAGAGGGTTTTTGACCAGCACGGGTAAACCTATCCAACATCACACTCTGGTCAATCAGCTGTTGGAAGTGCTTCTCTGTCCCAGTGAAATAGCAGTGGTGAAATGCCAAGCTCATACCAAGGCCACAGATGAGATAAGTGTTGAGAATACGTGGACTGATCACTGGGCAAAGAAAGCAGCTTTAGCCCCCGACTCTCCCGTGGTACAGATGCTCGTGCAGGAACCTGGGACACCTAATGACCTTTCTTCCTTACAGGCCGGTGTGACAGAAATGGAGCTGAAACAGTGGAAACATCGTGGAGCTATTAGAGATGCTCAGGGGGTCTACCAAGACTCCAAAACTAACCTTCCTTTTCTTCTCAGGTCAGCGTTTCCTGGGCTGGCTCGGATGGCACACGGGTGAGATCACGCTTCTAGAGATGCGATGGTGGCACTGGTCCAGCACTACTGGATGGCCCCAGGGTTTGTCTCGTGGGCACAGAATTTGGTCCCTCGGTGCCCTATCTGTCTTTCCCATAATGTAGGGAAAGGAATGAATGTGGGAACGGCAACCACACCATTACCAGAAGGGCTGTTCCAGCACCTGCAGATGGACTTTATCAAATTGACAGGGGCTACAAATATTGTCTAGTTGTAGTGGATTTGTTTTCTAGGTGGGTTGAGACCTTTCCGGCCCGACAGGCCTCCGCCCTGACGGTGGCGAAATATCTGACAAGGGAGATTATCCCACGGTGGGGAGTTCCTCTGCGTCTCACGTCTGACAATGTGTCACACTTTGTGAGCATGGTGATCCATCACCTCATGACATGGTGGCAGTGTGACCTCTGACATTACTGTGCTTACCATCCTCAGAGTGGGGGACTAGTGGAAAGAGCTAACCAGACAGTGAAACTAAAATTGAACAAATTGTGTGCAGAGATAGGCCTGAACTGGGTTGATGCTTTACGCTTCGTTCTTACAGCTATGCACGGAAGGACCCACCATCAATTGGGAGTGTTCCCTTTCGAAGTGTTAACAGGGAGGCCAATGCCAGTTCCCTTCCCGGGTGGGCAAGTAAATTTGGAAACAGTGGATCGTGATTTGCTCACATATCTCTCTAGTCTTCAAAGACTCCTTAAAGACATGCATCAGCAGGTGAAGGACAGCCAGTGGACAGGGGGACTGGCACCAGCTCTCACTGCCTTGCCAGGAGCTTGGGTGTTGGTGCGTGACCTAAGCAGAAAGCATTGGCACCAGCAGTGGTGGAGGGGGCCCTACCCAGTTATTCTAGCCACACCACACGCTTTGAAAGTCGAAGGGATCGATGCTTGGGTACACCTCAGCCACTGCCTACGCCCAGGGTGACAGCATGATGAGGATGACGTTTCTTCTGCTGGGACTGTTTGGACTGCTGTTCGCTACTGCTATTCCATGGAAGACAGATTGGGAAGTCGCCTGGCATAGTGGCTGGTGGCAGTGGATGAATTACAACAAGTAATTATGTGTGTTTGCCCGCGACCTTGAGTTTCCTCTTATTACCTGTACCTTATGATGCTATAACCTGTGCCAAGTTTATGGCCACTACTGCGTTGCTAGGGAACACCGTGATGTGTCTGTACTGGTGCTTAATGGCACAGGGCTCCTCCGAGTACAGTCATTATTCAAGCAATTGTGGCAATTTCACATGGGCTCTGTCTAAAATCCAGGAGCCACCAACGAAGGCACCATTTACCTTTTTAGAAAATTCCACATTTACCTGTTACTATCAATTGAAAGGCACAACAGCGGTAGGTTCTTTTCCTGGTAATTGCTCCATCGTGTGGAACCTTCATAGACAACTTTTACACACCGTAATGGGCTTTTACTCTTCAGCCCCCACCATTTCATGTTACAGAGGCAAGACAGGCATTTAACGGATATTTGGTGGTTGTGTGGGGAGGCCTACGGCTTATGTCCCACTCTCCCTGCGAATTGGACAGGAAGCTGCGTTCAAGTGATGTTATCGCATTCCTTTTGTTACGACCCGACCTGGGGAACATTAATATTAAAACAATGTGTCCGGGTCTCTTTCGCCTGTGGGAAAGGAAAACGCACACCCTTGCTGTGATGAGTTAACTGTTTATTATAAATTATGAGCATATATGCTGTCAATGATATGCATTTGAAAGTGTCCCTTTTAAAACAAAAAGACCAAAAACCACCAAAACCAAAAAAAAAACCTAGTTAAAAAAAATTCTAGTTAGCTGAAATCCCGTAAAAGAAAAAGGCAGCGCTAAAAAAAAAAAAGTCTTCTGCAAGCTAACTTACTACAATACAAAACAAATAATCAATGAAACAAACTGACATATTCCAATCAGAGGTAAAAACAAAAGAAGACCTAAACCCAACTAATAACAGTTCAAAGCTGCCCCAAACACCACACAGGTTTTTACTGCGAATCAGGGCGGATCAGCCAATCAGACACAGACAAACACAAATAAGCTAATTGCCTCTTAATTGGCTAATTGACTGGTAGTTCCACAAGAGAACCAACAGGGCCAAACAGAAAGACAAAAAAAAAATAAAAGAGACTGACCATAACACTTTACAGTTACCCCTTCGGTAGATTTAGAGGTAGATTCAGTGCAACATGTGGTATCTGGGCCCTTGGTGAGAGAAAGGAGGGCTTACACGCCTGATCCTCGAGTATACGTGGATGCCATAGGGCAGCCCCGGGGAATACCAGATGAATATAAGGCCCGTAATGAGATAGCCTCAGGTTTTGAGTCCATCCTAATCTGGATCTTACCTAACAAAAATGCCGAATGGATCAATTTCATATATTACAATCAGCAACGTTTTATTAATTACACTGATGGTGCATTAGATGCTTTAGGAGAACAATTTAAGACTACAAGTGCTATGGCTCTGCAAAACAGACAAGCGTTGGATTGGTTGTTAGCTGAAAAGGGGGTGTTTGTCACCTCTTTGGAGATCAGTGTTGTACTTTTATCCCAAATAACACTGCTCCTGATGGCAAGTTTACTGTTGCAATGACAAGGCTTAAGAGTCTGCGGAAAGAGGTAACAGATGGCAGGAAAAAGTGGCAATTGGTCGAATGCTTTGGGCTTTGGAAGAGTGAGCTGATGAAGGAGACCTGCACCTGGGCAGTCCGTCAAGAACAGTGTCTGTGGAAATTATATAGAAAGTATAAATTGTGGAACTGTCAGCTGCATGGGGAAAGAGTGACTTCAGAGAGGTAGAGGAGCTACTCTCCCATATGCATATGTACAAATAAATGCTTTTTGCAACGCAAAGATCCACGTTTGGTGCAAATTCCTTCCATGGTCAAAATTTCTTCCACAACTGTCATCTAGATGATTCTACACCGTTCGTAGTAAATTCATTATGTTTGTCACATTACAGTTTAATTCGTAACCTTTTTGCATCAGAATAATCCTTAGGCTAAACAAGGAATTGGAAAATATTTTTAAATATTTCATGTGACCGACTTCTTTCGCTTTAATTCTCCAAGAGCTTTTCGTCCGGAAGCAGCCCTTTATGCCTTTTCTTAAGGAGAGGGTGCTCTTTCTTTGGTTTAACTGTCAGTATGTGGTCGCCTGTCATATTATGAAAAAGTACTCCATTTCATTAGTCTTCTTTTTTCTATAAAGCATCTACTTTTTTGTATGTACATATGTTTCACCAACATATGCATATTTAATTATTGTTGGTCAACATACATTTCTGGTTCATGAATCATTAGAGTGCTTTTTTAAACAGCTTATTGTAATCTTATAAGTATCTCACGCCCATTTGGCAGTGCAAATGTACTCCAGGATATCGTTGTAACAATATCTGTCCTAGTGGCAAACTGGTAACTGAGACAACCAAAAATTTGTACTGACATCAAATTACTGAGTGGGGTCATTCTAAAACATCCCTTTAAAGTACTGAGCAAAATACTGCTTTAATATTAATTAGCAGTCTGCATAAACCCAAATAATGAAAACAGCATGTATAATGATAGATCTCACTGAACCATAAGCATTTGAAACACTTTGGAACAGTGTTTCTTTAAAGTGTCTTTGCTGTCATTGTGGAAAGCATTGTTTCAATTTGGCTGACAAATATAACATCTTACTTTAATTATAAAGGTTTATGTCAACTGTCCCATTTGTGACTTCTCTGAAAAAAATGATCAGTTACACTTTGTTTGAGACCCACAAGCCAACTAGCAGTTATGGTGTCGGATCTCCTATATTTGCACGTATCAAGCTTGCAGAGGGTACAGTGTTACTTAAAGTTGGTTGTTGGAGGAGGAGGGGTGTTGAAGGAGGAAATACTTTAGAGATACGCGGTCCTACAACAACCTGTGATTTGTTGTTTTGCATTAAAATGTACAGTGGAGACTACTTGTATGAAATCCCATTGTGTAGCAGAGGCATGTTTGTAGACAGGACTGTTTATGCATGCTATTTATCTAGTAAGTTCTAAGTAGCTTGAGGGTTGGCTGACATAATTAGTCTGGAACACACATACAGGATGATGAAATCTGCAGTTATGAGCCGTGATTGAGCCACAGCAACTGGTCCACATTTAAATATCCTTTCAATACCTGAAAAGCTGCAGTTACATGCAAACTAATGCTTGTAATCATTCAGTCCTCCATTGATGATAGCCTTTGTATTCACAGTATCTGGAATAACCACAAGAGAAATAGTAAAGCTGAATTGCATAGTGTCTTTAGGCAACTGTTCCATTTGACAACACACACATGCTTGATTGCTTTTATTGTGATCCATTGAAACACGTTTCTGGGGTAACCATTGTCTTCTTCCTGTATCTTCTTGAGCTATTCTTGATAATGGACTTCACAATGAATTATTCACAGACAGAGGCATACTCTACAGTAATTTCTTCACCTGGACAAGAGCAAACAAGCACTTTAATCTAACAAATTACCTCCACAGTCAGTGTGATACTTGATTAGAGCCAAGGATTTGTGCATTGCTCATAATAATTAAATGCTCTTACGGGGCTGGTAGTAGTTGTACATCCTAATCATTGTTGGCTTTATGTTCCCAACCTTCAGATTCTGTACAAGTAGTAGAGTGTAGGACATTGTAGTGTTTCCTTGCGGCTGTAGACAAATAGACATCCCAGTTAGTTACAGCTAGTATTGCTTACTTTAATTACACCTAAAAACACAAAAAATAGATGTGTATGAATGAGCAATGTACTGCATAGAGCATTTCTGATCTGCTGAGCCAAAACTGTTTTATACCTGCACTTCAGGAGTGCAAGATTTGCCTGTTAATGCATAAACTAGAGCACAGAAGCCCTTGGAGGATGGTTCCAAGCTATAGCTTGGTTAAAGTGGACTCACCTCTGACAGAAAGACGACAGCAGAGTCGTCTGTAACATCAACCTGTTCGACCGATGCAGATTCACGTAGCTGGTGGGACAGAACATTTTAGTTGTTTAATGTGTTTAATATAAGTAGTCCCGACTAAAACAGCCTTTAAGTAACTAACCTCAGTCAAAGAGGATGGATCAGGGACAAACCCAGAAAGTGTTGTGATCTCTAGAATCGCCATGTTTGTGGTCTCCCGCAATCCATTATACCTGAAATGTAGATTGACTTGTTTATAGTGCATTGTTATCCTAGAGTCACTTTTTGAAGTTCTATCACTATCCCATGCGAGGCTAAGTGACTCTTATTGATAGCAGAACCATACTCACTGGACCTGAAGGTTCAGAGTCAGTATTTCTTTAGGGCTACATTCGCTTTGCACAGAGGGGAGAACGCTGAACGTAGAGTTGTCAGCTGAAGGTGGGACGTTATAATATAGATTCAACTGGAAGGAAGAAGAAACATCCAGATCAAAAGAATCATTTTCCATGGCCATCAAACAGCTGTAATATTCCCAATCCATCTATTGAAACTCCAGAGGTTTGTAGAAATGTAGTCTTGAGTTTGACTTAAAGGCAACTGACCTGTACAGATACACATCGAGTGTCCTGTGCCATAATAGTGAAGCGTCCTTTTGTATCCTTCAGCGTCCTCTCCTGATAAAGCATCTTTTTGCAGATTCACATTGAAGACTTCCTTCTGTTTACTTGGAGTTTGCACGGTCACTGTGCTAGCACTATTAGTATTTTTTGCCAGGGTAGAATAGAGGGACAGTGCTTGTAGGGCCACCACTATATCCTGCACAAACACTGTGTATTTAGTAGAACTGGATGGCTACTAATACATTGAGAAAGTTGGTAACAGATTTGCAGTACAGAGTACCTGTGTTGAATAAAAGCCACCATAAGCATTCTGCTGGTTCACCAGCCAGCGGACAATCCTCGTAGCATACCCCAGGTCCGCAGCAGTCAACGGGGAGGCAGAGAGCACAGCAAGCAGAACATATGAGGTCAAGCTCCACAGAGAGAGGTTCAGAAGTCTGAGATGATGATTGAGACCAGTATGGGAGGACCCCTAATATAGAGATAGGGCAGAATGAGACCGATGCCTACCCTGTGGGTAGAAACCTGCTTTGTGATGCTTTACCATTGGCTGAGGCCAGGCCTTTGAGATGTGCCTTCAGCTCAGCCCTTTTCTGCTGGTCTCCAGCCAGGCTGAAGGTATAGGCCATCAGAGCTGTGATGTAGGTGTTTGTCAAATTGGTAGTATCTGACCGGAGACAAGCCAAGCTGTGGTTCAAAGCAGGAGTGTGGTGGTGATGAAATTACAACAGGATGAAGCCATTAGATGTTGACTGCAACATTCCAACAGTGAATATTAAGCTGTATGACATTGTATCTTCCTTAACGCTGACTGGGATAATCCTGGTAACACATTGGCTTCCTTAGGTGGGGTGTACTCAATGGACACACAAGCAAATGAGTAATCCAATACTCAGTGATATTTGGCTTTCCAGGAGTGCTATACTTACATAGGAAGTGAGGGTTGCATCACTATCCACACCACCCTTCATGCCTGTGTGAACAATCTTCCCCACCATTTTAAAGCAACCATCTTCTTTTTGTATTGACAGCAGCCAATTCACTGAGTCCTCAATGTTGTGGGGGTCAATGTGGATGAATTCTTGTGCCTTAGTAAAAGACCTTACAACAAATGCAGTCAATCTGGGGAAGGGAGGATTATTCCTGGTCAGTGGTATCTGTGGAGTGATCTCATGTATCCAAAGTGAATGCTCATTCTACTTCAAAGAAGCCTGCACTCACCAATTGTTCTCACTTCTTCCAGGAAAGATACTATAAGAACCATTGCTGTTCTTGTAGTTCAGCTGCCCCTGGTAACCTGGGAGTTTTCAGGAAAGTGAAGTTTAGTGTTGTTGGAGTGCTGGTGTTCAAGGATCCCTCATGCCTGTGTCCCCATTGGTCTCTCCCTCATAGTTATGCTGCCATATATAGTCATGCCGGGGCCCTTGTTATTTTAATTTTTTATTGCCCATTATTCTGCCACCTTAAAACACTCCTCTATGCACACATATTCTCTTTCCCCTGTGCCCCCCTCTTATGGCGTGCTTCCCTTGGAGGCTTGGATTCAAGAGATCTTCATATCGTCTTGCTGCCTTCTGAGCCACTGAGCCTGCTCTGATCACTGGACTGTAACCTGCAAGACCCTGCTGTCCCCTGTGGAAGGAAAAAAAAATGTCATAGGTATAATTGGAATTGTTTTGTTCTGCTGATTAGAGCACATTTTGAGAGGCGAAATGTGAACGGGTGTGTTTCCATAATCTGAGGGTTAAAATGCTTGGAATGTTGTGATGTATTTGATATGAAATGCTAAGTAGTGCAATGCTTTATATTGACGTGATGAAAGGCATATTATGATTGTGTGTGTAAGACAGAAGGTTGTACCCTGAACTGTATCTCATGGTATGCAGTAAAGAAAACATGGGGGTGTGCGGCTCCAGAACAAGCCTTATCTGCAGACATAGCCACACCACTGCAAGGCTAAAAGTTGCAAAGCACAGATAGTATGGTTCGCTGTGAAACCGGTCTGAACTGGATGAGGCAGTCAACTCTGTGAGATGAGGACCTTAGAGAGTGATTAAACAAGGGAATGTTCTCTCTGGGGAAGATATAAGAAGGCTTGCTAAATGGCTGAGGTTCAGACTTGAGGGTGTAACCTCTTGCCTCCGCTTGTTCTGTGCACGGTGCAAATGTATTTGAAGAATAAACACTTTCTGCAACACAAAAATTCTGTTGGAGTCAAGAAAATTTCTTCCACACCCCCAGACTGATGCAAGACTTGCTCTTTTGTATCTATTGTTCTAATTTGTATTCATGAATTTGTCCTGCCCAGTGCTGGCCTGAGGAGGATGGGCTTCCCCTTTGAGTCAGGTTCCTCCCAACATTTCATCCTCCTGAGAGCGATTTTCCTTACCGCTCCCACCATTGGCTTACTCTCTGGGGACTGTGGGCCCGGGACTATGTAAAACACTTTGTGACAGTGCTTCTTCTTAAAACCGCTATAAAAATGAAATTGAATTGAATTGAATAGTGTTATTGTAAAGAATTATGTTAAATTTTAATGTTAGTGAACTTTTCTTGCTCAGTGTTAAGCAGAAAGCACAGAATCATGTAACGTATTCAAGAAGAACAAGAGTAACCTGAAATACTGTTTCTGTCTTGAATTTTGTTTATTTTTAATGTTAGTGACGTTTTCTTGCTCAGTGTTAACTAGACAGGAAAGAATCATGAAATGTATGCAAGAACAACAAAAGTACATTGCAATAGTGTTTCTGCAATGAGTTGAGTTTAATTTTAATGTTAGTGAAGTTTTTTCACTCTCTGTTAACCAGAAACAACAAAATCATGTAACTTATTGAAGAACAACACCAGTTAATCTGACATAGTAGTTGTGCCTTGAAAATTGTTTAATTTTAATGGTAGTGAAGTTTTCTAGCTCCGTGTCAACCGGAAATAAGAGAATCGTAGCGTATGCAAAAAGAACACAAGTGCAATGAAACAGTTCTCTTTTATAAAGTTTAGTTTAATTCTAATATTAGTGATGTTTTCTAACTCTCTGTTAACCAGAAAGCACAGAAACACATAAGGGATTCATAAACAACACTAGTGCAATGAAAAAGATCTGTTTTATAAAGTTTAGTTTAATTCTAATGTTAGTGA
>JAACJT020002268.1:0-12519 GCA_009936485.2 Gymnarchus niloticus
TTGTTTAGCTGTTTTGTCTGATGCACCTGTGGTGTCAATCTTCATTACATCACCATAAATGCCAGCTAAATGGAAAACAAAAGAAAATTCAGTCATTTTTTTTTTTTTTAATCAAGAGCAGTAATCAATTATAAGGGTTTAATATGCATGCTGCAATAATGAAAAGGGACAAACAGTATTACAAATAATTTGCAGTTGGAAGAGTTTTATATATAATCATAGAGCACAAACTGAAATGTCTTTTTGACAATACACAGTTGCTTACTGGCCACCAGGGCATTTGTGCAATGACCGGTGGGCCAGTGGTTCAGGATAAAAAATAGGCTGCTGGGCTGGAAAAAATTTCGGAAAGAAAATCAAAGAAAACTCATGCTGTTTTTCCCATTTGATATCTAAAAAGTCAGCCCTGACGCTTCATTATAATTTGTCTCTTTTCTCAGGCAACCAACATATTAATGAATAATAGGCCGCCATATCAGAAGGATGCCAGGGCTGGTTTAAGACCCAGTCTGCCACTGGTACTTACCCATGGTAATGGGGAATTATCTTCCTGCTTTGTGCCTGGAACTTCCACAAAGTGCACAGTTGACGTTCCCTTTAAATACATTTCCAGTAATAATGTTGCACAACATTTGTCACACCTTCACCTAGCCAGCCATGCCTACCCTGTCAACATTCCTTTTCACCTGAGTATCAACAGTGGTTCTCAGTCATTATTTCCACCCTAAATACTAATTGTTCCCTTGGGGTGTGGGTTGTGGACCATGAGTTTTGGATTTAAACATATTTGTTTGCCTGTTTTTTTTTTTTTTAATTGCTTATGCGCTGATGTTTGCCTTTCTTTGGTAATTGATCTTTATTTCTGCCTGCTTGTTTATCTAAGTTCTTGTGAGTAGCTCAGATTGAACGTGTAATTGTCTTTCTAAAACCCAATAATATTGGATTTCACCATTTGAGTGCATGTATGGCTTCTCTCCCCCCTTGTTACCTGCAGAGGAATCTGCCATCAACACGCCCTTAGCTCGTGTGGTGATGAGATGTTGCTAAGTGGCCTGGCACAGGGCTCGCCACTCCATCCAGCGGGCTAACGACTGCTATGTGTGTCAGACTAACAAGCGTCGTCATCCGGCCAGACTCTTACACCCCGGAGACCAGGTATGGCTATCTACCTGTGATCTCCATTCCAGGCCAGAGTCAGTCAAGCTTGGGTCCTGCTACCAAACCTATCCTAGGGATCGCAAGGAGAGTGAAAGGAAACACGCTGAATGGCACCAGGCACCCACTTACACTCAGTAATTTAAAGACACAAGTTTATCCAACTGCATGTTTTTGGACTGTGGAAGGACAATCCAGTGAGAAACAGATATAACTCCATACCCAAGGAGTCAAGAGTTCAGCTCTAATGTACAATCCTGGTATGAAGCCATAGCGCTACACACTAAGCCACCAGGCCATGCTGCAATATAACTATTTGTTTTCTCTTTTTTTTAGTATTTCAATGTTTTTGTTGTTTAACAAATTATATCAGTGTCCATCACCACACGTGAATGGTTTAGAATAAAGAGAGTATAAATTGGGGCATAGTATTTGTTTTTCTAAATGTCATCATTGTTGTCCTTGAGTTCTGTTCTGATACTGGATTTGTTGAGTGTGAATAAACTGTGGTAGTGCAATACAGAAACTGGCAAGTGTCCAACACAGAAACTGGCAAGTGTTATTACGGTAAAATAGCAAGTTATGATTCACACATACCGATCCACCAATCTTCTAACCACAAATCCTGGTAGGATTATGGAGCCTCTTTAAGGCAGCACAGATTACGAAGTTGGGATACACTCTGGATGGGGTGCAAGTCCATTGCGGGACAAATACACACTTGCACTATGGGTAATTTGGAGATGCCATTCAGCACATCAGCATGTCTTTGGAATGCAGGAGGAAAATGGAGCACTTGGAAGGAAGCCAAGAGACTTGGGGAGAACATACAAACTCCACATGCACAGAGTAGACACAGCATTTGAACCACCAGCCTTGGAGATGCAGGGCAAAGGTGCTACCCACAGTGCCACCATGCTCCACTGACTTACATGTAATAAATCAAGAAATTCACTGATTTTTCTGCAAAAGTAAATCTTACAGATATAACCACCTTCCTTGCTTGTATAAATTGCTACAAAAATTAGAACAATTACTAGAATATTAACAGAATTGCAGTTATGGAGAACATGGCAAGCAAGTCTTTAAATATGTTTAAGCATTTTATGCAGTCAAAAAAGTAATTAAATGGGTTTACAAGTAAATAAATACCCATATTCTGTAGCAAAATGTGGAATTCTTTTGAAAGAATTAGAACATATTTCGTGATGATTCACTTTGTCATCAGCTGATACAATTGATATGAAACAACACTTTGAATATATATATATAATATATATATATAGCTGTATTTTTATTTATCTGTATTTTTAATTATATTTCCCACATTTACCAGGACTTTTTCTAAAGGCAGCTGTTCTTTACATCTACTATTTCGATTTGTTACTCTTAATGAAACCATGATTGAAGAAATATTTACGCGTTTATTTTATTGTAAATATTGACAGAAGCAAATCTGAATAATGTGAATTTTATTCTAAAGTTGAAGTCTCAAGCAAAACTAATATTACTACAAACTGCAGACGTTTTTTCATAATTTTTTCCAGCACAACATATTTGTCTGAAGTATGATACTGACAGTAGTAATGACTTTGGCAGGTCATAACATACCTTCTAATAGGCAATTATGGCCAGATTCTCCCATAGACTCAAAAGAAAGTTAATGGCTATGCACGTTTTACACCTGACATGTGCTACCAATTCACGTAAGTGCGTGCTTACGTGCTCTGAGACAAGATACTCACATGGGTTTAAGCAAGGTCAAAATGTGGGCATGTCAAATGTAAATACCCTTTTATGCACATTTTCCCCGGAATTAAGTTGATTTAGTATCTATTTAAATTTTTTGCACTCTCAAGATCTGTATTAAGTTAAGCAGCACTATGTGGCGAAACATGGAACTTATTTTGTGACCAAATTTATTGAAAGAAACATGGAACTGTTTTGTAAACATAAATGTGGTGTATCAAATTACATTTTTACAGAATTGAAACTTTCAATTGACGTACAACTTGTGAATATCCTATCCCCGTGACGTTAGTTCGGCAGGGAGGTGCAAACGGGAGGTTTCTCACCTTAAACATAAATGATAAGATCTCTGCAGCTCTCTCAAAAGTAGGCCATCCGAAAGCCTGTACTCCGTATGAGCTATAGGTGTTGGGCCACCAAAGACTGCCACGTCCAAATGGAATAAATAAAAGATGCACCGTGGGGGGAGGGTGTCGGCGACCTTTTTTTTTATTTGAGCACACGACAACCCGAGATTTATGTGTAATGGCAGTGAGATAGCATGTTTAAACGTGAGACTTGACATATGTGCCTTAAACAGTGTATGCAAAAATATAGTGCAAATTGCATCCCATATTGTTTCAAAATGGGACACAGCATTTTACTTTTCATTACAGGATGATGCTGTATTATATGGGAATTTCAGTGGGGGGATTTAAATCTTTACCAACACAGTACCAAGGTAAATGCACAGTAAAATGCCAAATGCATTCTTCTTTTGTTTGTTTTTTTCTAACATCTTTTCCCACCTCCTCTCCAGTCGTCTCTTAGTAAGTCATGGGAACAAGTCAGGTATCTTGTGGGCATGACTTAGCAACTTGTGGGAACAAGTTAGGTTGGGCATGAGCTAGGGATTGCATAGGAATACGTGGCTTAATCCCCATTTCTCAGTCAGCATTGCAAGAGAGACATCCTCATCTGCAAATGCACTTGTAATGCCTTTAAGTTTCTGTATATACTAAGTATTATATTGTGGCACTATGCATAATTAGAGGGACCCCAAAGTACCACGGAGTACCCCGGCACCATGCCAAGTGTAAATAGCCTGTTAATTATTGTAAATATGTATTTGTAAATAATGTGTGTTATGTCCTTTTTGTGAAACTGTCATGCTTGTGTCATACCTGTAAATAACTGCCCACCATGGTTGCATGGCTGCGTGTGTTTCAGCTAGTGATGTCAACCGCAAGCTGCTGTCCTGTACGTGTTGGTGGTTGTGGAGGAGAACACAGATTTGCCACAGTATTTTAGCATTAGCTGAGTGCATGGCAACAGTTCAGGATTTTGTTGGAGTGGTTCACTTCTATATTCACGGTTTATTCTATAGTCACTTCTCTATTAACAGGGGTGGACTGGCTAAAAGGGAATTTGGGCAATGCCCGGTGGGCTGGTGCTTCAGGGTAAAAAATGGGCTGCTGGGCTGTAAAAATTTTCAGAAAGAAAATCAAGGAAAACTCATTCTGTTTTACCTGGAGATTTGCTATTCAATTCCTAAAAAGTCAGCCCTGATGCCTCATTAGAAGTATTGAGCAAACAGCTATTTACCCTCAGACAACCAAAATATTAATGAATAATGGGCCGACAAATCAGAAGGATGTCAGGGCTGGTTTTAAGACCCAGTCCGCCACTGGGTCTGAATGACGGTTTGATGTTAATCAATGTGTTAAAAATGTCATTTTTAAGCAAGCAAAATAAAGAACATTTGTGAAAGTCTCTAAGTTACAGGAAAGAACTGGGCAGGCTGCAGGTCACTGGAAAATCATGACTGAAGCACTGCCATGCAGAATGTTGGTTCAGTGCTTGCCGCTGCTTTTTACAATTACAGGGGCGTTTTCTTCCAGGAACTTAATCATACTGTATTTCTCTTTGTGTCTTTTCCATTCTGTCCAAAAACGGTCGAGCTTAACGAGTTGATGGAGGAGTCTCCAACAGAGTTTCTGAGAAGGAAGGGAGTAAATGAATTGCTCAAAAAGCTGGATGATGAAAAGGCATTATCTTCATAATATACTGGATTAGTGTCATATTTCTTATGATATTATGCAAGCAGCTACAGTTTGGCAAACTAATGTTCACTATATGCTCCTTCCTCCTTTTAGTATATTACAAAACATTAGAAACATGTCTGGTCTGGAAATAACATTTTGCTGTATCACTATATACATATTACTACATAAGCATATGTGCTGATTAACAGATTAGCCTATATTTTTATATTTTAGTTTGAATATAACTTTAGTTTGAAACTGTATGCATTATTGTGTTCCTTACAGACACAGCCATGAAATAAGAATACTGTTCATGTAAAGTGTGAAGTGTTTAAGAAATTGTGTTGTATATATTTTAATTTTTTTTGGCATTTATGCAAAATGTAGTGCCATTCAATGTTTTAAAGACAGGTTTCTCTTTAATATGGTAAATGTGGGAATTCAAAAATACTATAATATACTGATTTTGCAACAAATAAGTGAAATTTAAACCCTTACCATTTATGTCCTACTGTCTGTCATTTAAGATTGATTCGAGCACGTTATTTCTGATAACCGATGAAAGCTTATGTAAGACTACATTCACATTACCAGGCTGAAGTGGCTCAAATACGATTTTTTGCCTTAATCGGATACAAATCTGATTCTTTCAGGGTTGCGTGGACACAGAAATCCAATCTTTTCAAATCAGATGTGAATCACTTTCATACAGTGGGTATAGAGAAGAGTTACCCCCCTTCAAAATATTCACATTTTGTTACTTTGTGGCCTAAAATGAAGACACAAAAAATAATTTTCCAGCTGTATTTACTCAATGCGACTTGCAACAGCCAAGTGGAAGATAGTGACACTTCAGAACTGTATTGAGCTGCAGTTCAGTTTTTTCTGAACTATTGTTAATTATATCTTTCACTTGGCTGTTGTGGTGAAAGTTGCATTGAGTAAATACAGCTGGAAAATTACTTTTTGTGTGTGTCTTTATTTCGGGCTGCAAAACAACAAAATGTGAATATTTCGAAGGGGGGTGATTCTTCTCTACACCCACTGCATGTGGTCCTAGATCGAATACGTATCCGATTTGTGGCCGTACAACATGAATGAGAACAGTCAGATCAGAGTTCATGTGGTTTTTGGCCTATATGCATGCGGCACAAACAACAGGCAGCGCAGCAAAACAACAATGCAGGACAGCAGTCAGTGGAAGGATGGGGAAGTTAGAGATTTACTGGATATTTGGAGAAATGAGTCAGTTCAGAACAGTACAGAAATAGAGCAGTGTTCGAAACAATTGCTAAAGAAATGTCAAAGCGCAGACATAAATGAAAGTGACTGTGATGTTTTTTTGTTGGTGACGCAGATGGCTTGTGCAAAAACGTATCAATGTGCGCATGCGTGCCGTTTTGGAGGACATTATAGTTAGATACAGGTCACTTGTAATTTTGAATGTGAATCGTCAAGATAGGCAAATCCGTTTTGAGTAAAAAATGGGATTGAAAATTGAAAAATGAGGCTTGTAAAGTGAATGTAGCCTAAGTTTATCCCAAGCTATGGAGACTTCCACCTGTTGCATTTTGTCATCAAATTATCTCAGCTGAGACTGAAACACAATTAAGGAAAACAAGTCTTATTAACAGCATACAAAGCAAGCCGACATTGGAACACATCCCTCCAAAGCTAAAACTATAAACCATGTACATACAATGCAAAGAAGACATACTGTACTCTCTGGGGACCCTGGGCCCCAGGCTATGCAAAACACTTTGTGACAGTGCTTCTTGTTAAAGCCACTATATAAATTGAATTGAATATGAAAATTCTTGTGTTCATCTTCATTACTTGGGCAACCAAAATAACTAGATGGTATGTACAGTTATTAAGTATTTAATTTCACGGCATACACCTGTATATAGAATGCAGAAGTACAATTTTCTGCATAAAATGAAGAAATGTTTCATGACAGTTTAACTTCAATAGAAATCCTGGCAAAATGAGAACTTTGAGAAAATCATCAAAGCCGAGAAAACTATCAGTATCCTACAGAAGCAGAATGCTGCCATTATGGACCACGTCGAGGACTTGGAAAAGATGAAACACTACAAATGAATTTGATCACAATTTATGTATTACAAGTTATGCAAGATAATTTATCAATGACATTTTACATAGTTATTCTGTGCATTGTTCACATTGCACAATTATTTTGTGTTAAATTTGATGAAAAATACATTACTGAGAATCCATCCAGTGATTGGTCATGATCTGTGCCTGTGTTGAAATTGTGAAACTGGTGGTGTATTGTGTGGAAGTGTGATTTTAACTTGATTTTTATTGATATTTGCCTTTTCAGTTTGTGACCGTGGACAGTAACGAGAACCTGATTTGTGTGTGAACTCCGCTCTGAAATGTTAACATTGAGATCTGGAATCTTAAATTGAAAATGGACAAAAGCTCTAAAGAACCTTGTTTTTTAATGCCTTTTGTGAACCACTTCCAAAAACTACACAGTGCAGTCTGTAAGTACTGTAGTGTAACTGTTCACACACCCAACCAAGCAACCTCCAACTTTGAAAGTATCCCAGTTTCCTTACACGGTCAATCAATCTTGCATCCCAATACTTAGCCATTCCTGTCTCATCTACACCTGTAGAATGCATTTTCAATGTTGCTGGCAAGATTTGAGGCCTGGTAGATGTGAAATTTGGTAGATGTCAGATTTTATAAATCATATTTTTTTTTTTTGTCGCACTTACATTTTTTTTGCATTCGGCATACACGTTTCAATTCAGTGTGCCTTCCTTCTCTGTTCCTGCAGAGTGTGCTGGATATCCCTCAGTTTCCCAGAGAGCAGCTCCACTGTATGGTCACTCAGCTTGGCGTTGAAAATGTACTCACAGATGTTGTCGATTGCTGGAACAGCAGCTCTTCTGTGATGAGACCCTCGTCTAGAGTGGAGGTGTCAAAGGGGTTTGTGGAGGCCCCTGAATGGACAGTTGGAACTGTGCTCTTGATATCACTATCTTTGTCATCATCTTCATCAAAGGGGTTTAGTCCGCCTCGCGGCACTGCTAGGCCAGTTGCTGGTTCCACTTCTTCCTCATCATCAAAGGGATTGTATTCTTTCTTGCCATTGGAGACATCCTTCTGCGACCTTTCCTTTTGGATGTCCTCAGCAAATGGGTTGGATGGATCCAGGAGACTGGAGTCGTCCTCCTCTAAGGAATTTAGAGAGGCTACCACCATGCTGCTTGGTTGTGCGGTCTGGGGCGGTGGTTCAGCATCCTGGTGTGGCTGTTGAGGAGGTGCCATATTGTGAATGGGGAGGGGATGAAAGTCCTTCATGAACTGTGGTTTGGAAAGAGAGATGGGCTGGATGGAAAGAGGGCTGATCTTGGTTCTGCTGGTTTCCATGTGCCCTTCAGCATCCTCCTGTTGCTCCTCCCAGTCCCATGCAGCCTGGGCGTCCTCCACGCTCCTGGACAGCTCAATAGCCAGAATGGCCTGCTGGTTTTCATACTCATCCTGCAGCTGCTGCAGGTTCTTCTCCAGCGTAACCACCTCATCCTCTTGCTGGGCGGCATGTCCCTGCTTGATACACGACTGGATGTTGTCGATCTGCTCCAGCAGGGGGTCCTGGATGTTCTTGGTGTGCAACGTGCAGGAGGGGGACACCCAACTCCCAAATTTGGTCATGGTGGGCTTCACTAATTGCATGGTCTCTCTATTGGTACATGCTATGGACCATGACTTTTCCAGCTCTGATCTTTTTTTCTGTGCCTCCAGAGCAGCCTAATGAAAAAATGTTTTTAAATTTTGAATAACCGGATAACAGACTAGCGCAACCCTATGAACTTCCTGTTTCATTTTTGTTTGGCTAACAGCAAAGTCCTGCTCACTTGTTTCTCCTGTTGCAATTTTTTCTGAAGCTCTTGCTTTCTTTCTGCCTTCAGCTCTTTATATTTTTCTTTTGTCGGGAGAGACCTCAGTCCTCGTAGTTTCCTCTGAAAGATGATCGACGTGTCAAGCCACTCGTAGTGCATGGCATAAAAGTGAAGTTCCATTGGCATGCCGAGTTATCTGAGTCTCACCGTGAGTGTGACCCTGCAGATGTGCTCTCACTTGCACGGCCGTGTGTGTGACACTCACCTTTAAAAACAGGGTTGCTGAGTAGCGGATCATTCTCTGCAGCTGTAGAGTCTTCAAATGGGGAAAGGGGTCATCATCCACTCCAAGGATGAGTATCTTTTTGCTGCAGGCAAGGAAAGCCAAGCAAAACATTTATAAAATGGCAAATGATCCCATTACGTTAATAATAATAATAATAATAATAATAATAATAATATTTAAACTATACAGTTTTAAAACTAATATGGGTACCTTAGATCGTCGATGAGTTTATAGTGTTTTTGGACTTCCTTTTGCAGGCCTTCAGCATATTGGAGGTTGTAAGTTGTCTCCCCAGAACTGCCAGTAAATTTACGGTTAGGGTTAATGAATGGGAAGGAATCAAATCAAGATTTCAGTGGAGAATAAATTTGGAAAAAAAGTCTCACTTCAATGACTCTGCTATTTGCATGTACTCTAGGGCCTTCTGCTCCACCTTCTCCATGAGAATTCTCAGCTTCTGATGGAGAGTGATGGGAAGGGAGAGGTTAGCTGGATGGGCAATGCATTGAAAAGTGTGGGCATCTGATGTCCAAACAAACCTCATACAACTTGACGATGTTGGGCACGTGCCCCCTTTCCTCCAGCTTCTCCAACTTCTTCAGCAGTGCGTGCATGCAGGGCCGACAGCAGCGGATGCGCTCCTTCTCCTCCTCCCGCACAGAGCTGAATCTGCTCGGGCTGATGCTCCTGTGTTGTGAGTGCTTGCTGCCATCTGCTGGTGGGGATTGAGACTTGTCCAGGCTGCTTGGGACGCAGAGTGCCTCCTGTGTCCTGCTCGTCAGCTTGTCTACACACAGGCAGGCCGGAAATAAGAGCCATTAGGCATGTTCAGCTTGTCACATGTACCTTGTCACATTTTGACTATGAAAAACGCAGCTTAAAACATCACATCAGATTACATGACCCTGTTTCTACCCTTTTGCCTCAACATGTATTGGTAGAACTGGTGAACCGTTTAAACCAGCCTCCCCAAAGCTTGTTGTCCTCATGGGTCTGGAAATAAACTGCCAATCAAAGGTTTTGGAAAACTTGGAGTTTCCTATGTATTATTGCAGTTTAAGCAGCATCAGTACAACATAAAAAACGTACAGAATTGATGATAAATATTAAACAAAAGTCAAACACCACTTAACATAATGAAAAGAAGGCTAATTAAAACAGCCACCTTTTGTAGAAACAAGGAATTAAATTCATGATAGACCCAAGGTATTTTTATGAATACTGCTGGACAAGTGCATTAGCTGGCTGTGTACCCTTGACCCTTCTGTCCATTTCATCCCAAATCACCACAATGGGGTTAGGGTCAGGTGATGCAGACCAGGTCACCACTTTAAACTTTACTTCATCTCCCTACTTCAAATTATTCTGACAGAATATTGCCAATGAGTGCTTGATGTATAACCAAAATTGCTAAAATATACACACAACAAATGTACGCAAAAGAACATACAGTAGTATATTATATACACCAAGCATGTCTGTACACCAAGTACAGTAGTGGTGGGGAGGTCATGATGCTTCTTGGTTTAAGTCACAGGAAGCCCTGCATTGCAGCACATTTAATCAGACCTCACAGCTGCGTGTGAGTGCGTTCACCAACTCACGTGCCAGGGAGAGTGGCATGAACTCCATGCATTTCACGCACATGATGGAACCGCAGAGGCGGCAGTGGTGCCGTCTGTTGCAGACATTGAACCTGCTGCCACAGTCCAGGCAGAGCGGCACATCGGAGTCGTTCACCCAGGAAACCACTGACTTCTCGATAGCTGAGCTCAGAAGCAAAGTGAGAAGATTGGCCATGCAACTACTGTGTTTCAGCACTGACACTGGGTTAATGATCTTTCAGCTTTCTAAAAGCTTTACTTGCTTACATGAATAATACAGGGAAACTTAAAGCTTCATTTACCTCTTATTTTAGCTGCTTTGGTGTTGGTTCGGTCAAATGAGGTCAGCTGAGAATTAAAAAACAAAAGTTCAATTAGTCAGATTAGGCACAACATCTTTGACATGTGAAAACCACATTTTTTATCCTACAACATGAAAAAACGGGCACTTTAAACTTTATTTAGTTCTCTTTTACATATAAATATATGCATCATATGGCCCTCAGAAGAAAGTACTGGACAGTTAGTGAAGTAAATGGACATCGACTGACTTTTTGTAATCTGATGATTAACTTGTAGTCATTAATGTAATAGTTAGTCCTCGCTGCCCTGTATTTCTTGAAGTCATCCATGTGGCTCCTTGTTGCTCCTAGACACACAACGACCGAAATTCATTTTGAAATATTATCTGCACCCATAGAATGAGTAGTTACTGTAATTAGTGCTCATTGCGCAAATACTTTTAGTCTCTGAGGCTGAAGTAAAGTCACCCTCAAGTGTTCAAAAAAACATCAATTTTCTTAGGATCAGTTAATGAATTTTTCATTAGCCCATGTTAAGCGTATACTACCCCATTCACTGAAATACAATTTCATATATTTATTTTTTACTTAATGACGTACAGCAAGGTGAATACATTACAGTTTACAGCAGTTAAGGAGCTACCTAAGATATAAATGCAGCTAGACTGAACATCCAATACCACATAGCCAGCTACCTCGCCTAGCTTCGGGGGATCCCATACATAGGAGTCCCTTGCCCCATAGTAGAAGGCCTTACCGCCCCCACCTTCAGCATGGGTTTCCCCATCCTGCCTCAGCAGCTTGGTTCTAGCCTTCTTTGAGTTCTTCTGTACCAAGCCTAATGCAGAAGAAAACAGACAGGTTGAACCTGCTGCATATTTTGAGTAATCAATGGTATGAGATGATCTAAAAGCCTCAGCCCATCCATCAGCTGTCCGCTGATGTGATGGTCCTCACCAGAGTGCTCCCCCTCATAGTGATCCTGCAGTAGGTAGAAGGACTCCAGGTTCTTCATGCATAAGGGACACATGAAGCCCTCCTTCACCTCCCCCTGGCCCTCAGAGGCAGCTGCATAGCCTGATGCCATCCACTCCTAATGAATTTTGCTTGAAAGACCGCCCTGAATGCCTAAATTGTAAAAACATTAGAACAACATACAGCATCCATCTGAAACTGCCTTCCAATTGAAAAAATGATACCGGTCTCAAACTAATTCATGCTTTTCTAGATGAGTTAAAAGTCTAGAGCCACTGGTAGTAAGTACAAACATAATGCTCTAATCTATGAAATCACTACACCGATCAAAGGACATTCTAATTTACGTGTATCCGGCTATAGTAAGTCCAGTCGAATTCTCATTCATTAGGGCAGGGGTTCTCAAATTTTTGTAAGCCGGCCCTCCAGTAAGCTGGTCAACTGTATTTGGAGCTCCCGCCCCCCCTCCCCCCCCCCCGCACTCCGCCCAATCTGAACGCCCAACCGCTGTCCATCTTCATATACATTACAATTCTGTCCTCTTTA
>JAACJT020002269.1:0-12519 GCA_009936485.2 Gymnarchus niloticus
ACTCCTGCTTCGCATGTTCTGTGTGTTGTTGGAGTGCTGGCGTTCAAGGATTCCTCATGCCTGTGTCCCCATTGGTCCCACTGGTGGAATGAGTATATTAGAGGGACAGGTCAGGTTGAACGGTTTGAAGACAAAGCCAGAGAGGTGAGGTTGTGTTGGCTTGGACATCTGCAGAGGAGAGATGCTGGCTATATTGGGAGAAGGATGCTGAGGATGGAGCTGCCAGGCAAGAGGAAATGAGGAAGGTCAAAGAGGAGCTTTACGGATGTGGTGAGAGAGGACATGAAGGTGATTGGTGTGACAGAGTGAGATACAGAGGACAGGACGAGATGGAGGCTGTTGGTCCACTGTGGTGACCCCTGATGGGAGCAGCCAAAAGTGAATGATGAGATTAAAATACATTTATGTCATGTTCAGTTTAACTAAGGTTTTAAGCACTTTCCAGACATGCACGGAAGGACCTACACGCATTTATACCTTCGGTTGTCTGAGTGGATTCCGATGTTGGGCTAGGGTGTGGCTTACCCTTACAACCCAATATATATACATAGCCAAACCCATTATATAGCATTCTGACGGCCAACAAAATACTTATCCCAGTAGCTGAAATTACACTGACACATATATTACACCCACATACACTAAGACTGCTACTCATTGGTCCACTTTCAACAGCCATTATTTCTCCCAAATTCTAGATTCAATCATCAAGGAATCTTCTGCAAGACCATGGCATAGACTTTATCAAAAAGACTGCCATGTAATCCCCTTAGTCAGTGTGTCTGGAGTTGGCACATTTTACTGTTTCTGCAGGGTCACAGGTTCTTCCTATAGTACAAAAACATCCATTGTCCCTTGCCTTGTGCCCTGTGCATCCTTGAAATGGCAGTACTGTATTGCAGGTAATACACTGACCATCACATTTTTTTGTGGGGGGGAGCAAAAATTGCTTACCGAGTTTAAAAAATAATTTACAATATACCTTCTGTGAAATTATACTTTAAATTCTAGATGAAAAATATCTGCCCCCTGTTTATTAATAACAACTTTATTACCTTCATCTGTCTAGCCATTTACTATAATCGTTTAGCCAAAGTTTGCAGTGACTGGTAATAGTTTTTTCCACGTAAACAAATACCTAATTTTTGTGTTGTGAAAAAAATGTCATTACCCAAGACAAGAGACAAAACTGAAATATTATTTTTAATAAATATGCTCCAAATAGTCCTTTATGTAACATGTCCAGTCTTTGTGGTGGGAATCAAAGAAGGAAAAAATATACGTATTGTGACAAGCAGGAGGCAGAGACATCTTTTAACTAAAGCACTTTTACTCAAGGCAATCAGCAACAAAGCAGCCTTTTTTAAAATCAATTTATTTCATTACAACAATTAAAATCAATCCAAGCAACACACAATTTCACAAAAGAATCAACAAAACAGACCATCTCTCGTCTATTCGCTCTAAAAATACAAAATTGAATTAAAATCAGAACCATAATTTACACAAGTACAATACAATTTAACTATTGTCATTAATTACTATGCTGTCCTCACTGCACGTTCTGGTGTAGAAATATATAGTAAGCTAAACACTTCCAAAAAAGGTTGCCAGTGATAACTGTTTAAAAGGCATTTAATGGAAGCTGTGTGAATCTGCAAAGTATTGTATAGACAAGTATATTACATTCATGAAATAAACTCAAATATGCATATAAACAAGGAATGGTACAATAAAACAAATTATCTCAACAGATATATGAAATAATGATGGACAAACATCAGCATCAAACTTTGGTAAGTATGAACATTTTCCTCTACAGGCCACCGTCAACATAAACATGTAAGTACAAAATACACTCCATGACTGAACGTGAATCTGTGAACAATTAAAGATGTACAAGGGAAGTATGCCAACAGGCATGAGTATCAACCTCACTCTCCCCATCACCAAAAATACAATAAAACACCAAAATGTAACAGAAATATAAGGTATTGGTACTCTTTTGTAACTTAAATACTCACAGAGTATGCATCTTCAAGGGACACAATGCCTGGATGGACAAAGATTAACACTGCTACAGCAGAGACATCCGTCTCTTATAACTGCCTAACTTAAAATTGCTAAAAACATGTCTCTTTCAAAGGAGCTAACCTTATTGACAATGTTAACGATACAAAAATGTTGTAATAGCAGAGGGCAATAATTCCCATTTAACAGTTGAAGAGCAAGGTCAGAACAATTACCATTTTTCAATGATAATCTCAGCAAACCTCAAGTGGGACTAAAGCCAGAAAAGACCATTCCATGGCCTTGTTGTAGCCCCACAGTGTGATGTCACGTTCCACCCTGAAATTCAAATTAGCCACAATCTTGTGATAGACTCAATGAGTGCTCAAGTCAACCCCAGGATGAGTGCTGACCTCGCATTCCAGTGATGCTTATCATCAGCCACATTTGAGGAGTGAATGGAGTCTGAGGGCCGAAGGGCCACCCCTTGAATACTTTGGCATAAGACAACAAACTGAGAGTGTACTTTCCTGCAAAAACACTCCCCTGATGTCCAATCATCCTTCGCGTACCCACAGTCCCGAACGGCGTGACAGAGCGTTTCATACTCTGAGCACCTACATCTGGGGCATCAAGGATGTTTGGTCAATTTGCATCTGTACAGTACATCCCTGACCAGCAGCTTACTATGCAAACACTGCCAGTTCAGGTCCTGCAGCCAGTGGCCCAAGCCATTGGGCTGGATCTTGCTCCACGTGTCCTTCTCCAGGCCCAAAATAACTTGGGTGTTCCTTGCTTCTAGCATGGCCTTATATATGGCTGGGTGTTTGACGAGGACATCCAAGGCGAGACCTGCCAGAAGAAACTCCAACTTACTGCATTGTTATAGTGGGCCAAGTAGAGCAACATGGGAAGTATATCTACTTTAAAGACAAAAACCTTACCTAGGAAGGACAGCGACCTGGCCTTCTAGAACACCCATCTTCCGTTTGGTCATATTCAAACGTTTTTCCCAGTTTGCACAAGCAGCATCTTTCAAGAGAAAGTACATCCCCAATACTTTAAGAGGTCCATCGCAGAAGGAGAGACCCCCAAAAACATCCTCTCTCGCCTTCCAGCTGCCAAAATACTTGACCACCGACTTGCTGAGGTTAAGCGCGGCCCCAGAGGCTGTACCAAACTCCTGAACCACGCTCATGGCGTGACTGAGAAACTGGTCCAAGAACACAAACATGGTGCCATCTGTGTACTGGGCCAACTTAACTGTTTGACCTCATCTCGCTGGCCATCGATACCTGGGTACACACGGATAATGTTTTGCTATTGACTCTATATAGAGCATGTAGAGGAAGGGAGAGAGATGACACTCCTGCCTCACTTAGCTCATCTATGGGACCTGTTGATGGAAATATGGCTACTGGCCTCACTGTACAATCTATACCCATCCCAAAAATTTATGCCCAAAACCTAGCCTGCCAAGAACCTTAAACAGGAACCCGTGGTCAACTCGGTTAAATGCTTTTTGCTGGTCCAGACCGACTAATGCAAGGGGGACATTCCTGTCCTCAACCCAGGCAATCGTGTCTCGGATAAAATGTAAATTCCAAGTCACAGACTGTCTCAGGACCCTGCAAGTCTCATTACAGTAGACCAGATGAGCCATGATTTTCTTCATGTGTTCTGTGAGAGTCTTTGTAATGATCTTAGCATCTATGCAAAGCATGATTAGGGGCCTCCAGTTGCCAAGATCAGCATGATCACCTTTCTTGTGCAACAAGGACAGAACCCCAGACCTCATGCTCCTAGTAAACATGCCCAGACGCTGTACATCCTCAGTTACTTCTAGCATCTCCGGCCTGAGGACATCCCAAAACGTGGAATAAAATTCCACAGGGAGTCCATGTAGGCCAGGTACTTTGCACCAGTTAATTTTATATTGCCAAGTGCCTTGGTCAGCTTGGGTAGAGTGAAGGGGGTCTCAAAGTTGTCCCGTGCCTCACTGGAAAGACAAGCTTTGATTTTGGAAAAAAATTCTCCCCAGCTTTAAAATCTGTCCCCCTTTTTTTTTTTTTTAAAAAAAAAAGGTTTGAATAAAAATTCTTAGTAGTTCACACCATCCAAACAGTGTCTGATAAGGTACTGCCTTCTGGGTCCCTCGGGGAGGTGAAGCTTTTCACCTCCTGGACCTTATTAAAAAGGAAGTACACTTCTCATTTTCTCTGGACTCTTGTACCCTGGCCCAGAAGAGATGGACAGCAGCCGATTGTTTGTGCAGGCCTTTAACCTTAGCTTTTATTAAAATTAAAGTGTCCTCCATTGTTGTAGCAGGTGTATTACCCCTGCAACTTATGTTCAAACTGTTTTATGTTATGAAGCCTTATGGCTCTGTGCTGGCTGCAATAGTGGTTCACGAGTGGACGAATCCTCTCTTTTCCACTTTCCCACCATGTAGCCATAGAGGCATAGGCAGCCTTACAGCCTCGCCATGCTACAAAATGATCCTGACAGAGATCTAAAGTCTGTCTTCCAATATCTCCATGTTCAGATTCCAGTAGCCTCTACCATAGGCAGGACCATCAAAGGAAGCTGTGGCTTCAAGTAATACATGGTCAGTAAACCACCATGGAGACAAACTTTTCTAAAAACAGAGGACGTAGCTAAAATACACCGTATGGACAAAAGTATTGGGACACCAGTTAATCGGGTTAATTGGATAATACCCAACCTCACTGATGCTGTTATTGCTGAATGGCAGCAAGTCCCATTCAAACATCTAGCGTAAAGCCTTTCCCAAAGAGTGGAGGCAAAAAAGGAGCAACTTCTTATTTATACCCTTGGTTTTGGAAAAAGATATTGCACGGTAGGTGTCCCAATACTTTTGTCCATACAGTGTATAATCAAGACGGCTGCTTGACCCTCAACTGCTGTGCTAGGTAATTCCTGGATCTCCGAGACTGCATTTTTAACAACCTCCAGAGAGGCTAAGAGTTCTGATAAAATTCCTGAAATGTTTTGTTCCTACATCCTTCTTACCTTCTATAGAAAAATATTAAAGTCACCTCCTAGAATTATGTGCCAACTAGTGGCACAAAATTGGAGCAAATTGCCAAAAAAAGTAGTGCAGGATGAGGCCTCCATCAGAGTGTGCACACACTTTACCCTAATGTGCTGTTCTCGGCAGGTGGCATCCACTCCCAGTGCTCTTCCCTACACAACAGTAAAGGTACTCACATTCTCGAAGGTCCGGTCCCCAAAAAGTATGCCAGAAGAGTGGATGCCACTAATGCTCTCTTCCCTGCTTGTGAGAAAAAAGTCTCATCCCACCAGTCCTTTTAGCAGTAAAAACAAGTCATATTGTAAGGACAATTAATTAAAAACCACATTTCTTTTGACTGGGTCCCTTAGCCCTCTGACGTTGATAGTTAAAATTTTAAAATCAGCTGAAGGCAAATGTGTTTTCAAAGTTTTTCAAGAGCGGACACTATCAGGGTTAGAACGAGATATTTGTCTTTTCCTTTATTACCTAAAATAAAGGAGGTTCATTTGAAATCAATTTACAATATTTATTCATGTAGTGAGTTTTTAAGAGTGAGGTTTAATTTAGATAGTAATATTTGTACATTTTGTTAAAATGATACTGAATCTCAAGAACATCTTTTTTACAGTTGTGAATTTGTTAAGCCTTTTTGGGACAGAATTCACAAGTGGTTAATTACAAAGAATGTAATACCTGTTTTTGAATATTTTTAGTATTTTTTTGCAAGACAAAGATGTTGAATTTTATGTAGTAATGTCCTGATAATGGGAAAATTTTATATACACAAATGTAGATTCTTTAAAACTGCTCCAAGTTTTTAAGCATTTAAGAATGATTTTTTTTTTTTCAATCCTTAGAAAGACTGGAACAGAAGAGTGCCTTAAGACTCTGTAAGTTGAGTTTTATATTAACTAAACCCCCTTTAATTTTAAATAAATTTAATTTTTCTTTTATTTATTGTATTTTCTGCTTGGAATTTTTGTCAAATATGTTGACGAGAGATGATGCTTGTGTTGTTGTTTGAAAATGTTTAATAAACATTAAAAAAAACGAAAAAAAATAAAACAATTAGACAGGAAACCCGATTTAGACTATGCATGTACAAGAATTACATCGCTTCCACACAGGATTTCTGCACAGATTTAGACTACGCATGTGCAGAAATGATGGTTCACACAGTGAAAAGATAGTCTGATGAGTCTGTAGAGGCTCTAAAGGACTGTTTTGATTCAGCTTTGTTGGAAGTGTTTTGTGACAATTATGGAGAAGACACTGACAGTCTGGTACACTACATAACAGATTATATCAACTTCAGTGTGGATAATACCGTACTCTCTAGGGCTGTATGGTGTTTCCCAAACAATAAACCCTGGATTACTCGTTATCAAGGCGCTCCTCAAGCAGAAAAGTAAGGAAACAAGGAAGAGCTGAAGGGTGTGCAAAGAGAGCTGAAGAGATTGATCAGAGAGAGAAAAGACAACTACAGGGGGAGGATGCAGAACCAGCTGCAGCTGAACAACATCTGCAGAGTCTGGAGGGGCCTTAGAACCATCTCTGGCCACAAGAATCAAAACTCTCAACCTGTGGGGGATGTGAAGCTGGCAAATAAAAGGAATACGTTTTTTAACAGGTTTGATTCATTATCTGCCCCTCCCCCGTACTGTCCTCCCTGCTGCAGCTTCCACCATCTGCTGCAACCACCCCTACCACAGCTTCACTTCATGTACCTTGCACCTCTAGTGTATTCTCTGCTCACTGTCCATCCGTCTCAACCACAACTCCCAGCACACAATCACCCTGCTCCAGTCTGTCTCTTTCAACAACCCAGTTTAGGAAGGAGCTCAGGAGGATCAATGCAAGGAGGGTGAGGAGTCCAGATGGCATCAGCTCAATGCTTCACAAGTCCTGTGTGGATCAACTGTGTTGGATAGTTGAGTATATCTTCTGTCTGAGCTTGAAACTGGGGAGAATGCCACAGTTATGGAAAACATCTTGTGTGGTTCCAGTACCGAAGACCCCTCACTCCAAGGATCTCAATAACTACAGGCCAGTGGCTTTGACATCCCACATCCCAGTTTGCTTATCAGCCTGGCATTGGGGTAGATGATGCTGTCGTCCACCTCCTACATCGATCCCTGTTTCACCTGGAAAATGCTGGGAGCAGTGTGAGAATCATGTTCTTTCCTTTCTCCAGTGCATTTCAATACCATCCTACCCACGATCTTGAGAGACAAGATAGAGTACAGTGGAGTGGACCATCTCCTCACCAACCGATTGCAGTATGTGAGGATCCAGCACTGTGTCTGACAGAGTTGTCTGTAGTACGGAAGCCCCATAGGGAACAGTTCTGGTTCCGTTTCTCTTTACCATCTACACCACAGACTTCTACAACTCCACCGTTTCCTGCAAAAATTCTCTGACTCAGCAATAGTTGGCCTCATCACTGATGGAGACAATTTATTTAAAAAGTTTTTACTTATCACTTATGTGAATTATTATGTATGTTATTGTAATGATTATTTTATTTAAAAATAGTTTGTACTTATCACTTATTTAAATTATAATTAATGTATTTTTAGATTATAAAGATCATTTATAATTTTGATTGACTGTCAGAAGTGACCAGGTTTTTTAATCAGAGTATTATATCGAAGCCTTAAAAGTTGCAAAATTACGCTTCTCTCACAACTTTTCTCCACATTACCAATTTGGAATGACATATAAAAAAATAAAAAGGAAAATAAAAATAAAGGACTATACATAGATAATTGTGCAAACAACATTTTATTTACAAGTAGTTTATTGCATAGTAAAGATGAGATTTTACCTAGGCTCCAGCCATCCTTGCATAGGATAAACAATATAGAAAATAAATGTATAGATAAATTTGAACAAATGTGTAAACAAAGCAATATAAGGAACAGAGTAAAAGTGAGCTTCTGAAAAAAGCACAATTCGAACTAACAAGAATTTGAAAAACAAGAATTAGTATTATACAAACATGGCATTAACTTTAAGACGCATTATATCAACACAATTGGAGAGGAACATTTCCATGTCCTCTTTATTGTGAAAAATAAACATAAATGGGTCCTTTCTATCACCACTCTGACCCTCCAGGACCTCTCTGAGAGTGAGTACCTCCTGCTGATCCTCAGCCTTCATTTGGAGCACACCTGTCACCTTGCCATGAAAGAGTTTGTGATTCTTGCGAATCCAGCACAAAGCACGGCAGAGGTCCCTCCCGCTGCTATATGAAGTTGGAAATGAATATCAGGATCGAATAAGTTCAAATGTATATCAGGTAGTCAACAGGAAAATTTAGTACGAGGAGAGAAAAAACACACACATCATTGTTATATATACAGCTTACCCATCAGGATTGAGAACAGCAGGAGTGAACACCCTGAAGAGAGGCTCCGAGTTTCCCTTCAGTAGGCATGAAACCTCTTCAATCCAGTAGGCAAACCTCTGTCCATGTATGAGTAATACAATTACATCACTTACACTACATTAAAAATTAGTATGTTTCTCTTTATAAATAGTATTTTCTCATATGACATCTCAAGAACACCTGAATTAATAACTTCAAGCTTTCGAAATACACTTTGGCACATTTTTGTGCCTTATGCATCTCATCAAAAGTTGGGGACACAAATGGCACCCGTTTCGTTGAATAACTTCTGCATTCTTTAGGAGTTATACATCTGTAGGTAAAACAAATTGCGTAAATTATTATTACTAAGACTTAAGATGTACCTTACTGAATCTGAGGATTATATTCCAAGAGTGAAAATCAAGTAACTCTATACAAGGATTTCGACAGATTTCTGTAGAAATTTAAATTTTTAAAAACTGAATAAAAGAATCGCTAGAAGTGACACGCATCAAGTTCCTAAGTACAGTTAATTTAAACGTATCTTTTAGCACGAAACTAGAGGATGCCTGTCGAATTATGACACTACCTCTGCTCCCAACGGTCGATTAAATAATCCTGCAAAGTGCGACAGAAAGCAAATACAGTATGTTCTTTATAAAATGAAATCGACTGGACTACACACATAAAGAATAACTTTAAAAATACCCAAATTACAAAATAACAAACATTAGCGTTTTACCTGTAAGTTGCGGTAGAAAACAAGCCTTCATTTCTCGAAAAAACAAATCGCGAAATCGAAAGTTTATTGTTACGTTTAAGTTTGTCCGTGAAAATCAAATCATGAAATCGAGCAGCAGCCGTAAAACAGTACTGAACAGAAACGACGTAATTCCTGCACATGCGTAGTTTAAATCGGGTTTGTAGTCTTTTTTTTTTTTTTTTTTGCCTTAAACGTTTTTATCAACAACCAAGAGGTACAACATACACATTAGAAAACATTATACAATAGAAAGGGAAAGGTATATGAAAGCAAAAGCAAGAGCGTTTAAATCCAAGTTAAAGTCAAATTAAATGAAATACAAATCCTTTAAAATGTTCAAATCGGGTTTGCAGGTTAAGTATCACAGGCATCTAGTGATGACATCAATTGTAGTGCGTTGTCATATTGTCAAGCGGACTCTGTAAAACGAAGCTTTGCAATACACGGCAAAGGACAGAAAGTAGTTATGAGTGAGGATGCTTTTGAAGTAGGTTTTAATTACTTTATTACATTCTTTTGAAACGGAACGGTCTTTTTATTTTGGGTTTTACACCTTTTTGGGCGGCTCAAAATAATGCAATTATTTCAGTAAAACGTTCCTCTCAAGGCCTTTTAGTCGTGTTGCTGTTATTAGTTGTTCTAAGTCACGCAGGTTTACTGAATTAATTCAAAATTATAATTGAAATCTTAAATACTGTTTAGTGATGACGATGATAATAAAAAAAAACACTAGTGAAAGGTAAGTAGGTAAATCCGCTGGGAGTGACGTGCAGTGTGTTCTATTAACACAATCAATTTATATGTAATTACATTTAATGTTGCGCAATTAAACTAATACAAAGGCCAAGAATTGTGTGTTGTGTTGATGGCCATTCTCTGTATATTTTTCATTGTTGTTTGTATTCCCCAAGGACTGAATATTTTGGTTCTATAGAAACTAGTTTTCTATGAACAGTTTTCAGGCCTCTGTTTACGTGTGGGTCTAAATAGTTATACACCCACCTTCTAACCATTTATCCCGAGTCCTTCAACAATGAACAGAATAAGGAATTACTTATCAAAAGATTAAAAGCTATTAGAGGTATATTTGCTCTATATGAGTGCTTCCTCCCATTAACGAATTTACTCTTGAAGCGCCCATGGGAGAAGGGTCTCAATTGCTATTACAGAAACAGGCCTCAAAGCCTGGACATTCTCCTCAAGTGTTTGTATGTTAGCCAAAAGCGAGCCTCAACCTGACAACATCAAACTAAAAATACTAATAGCAGTAGTAGAGCAATTAACTAAGTTAGTTTATGGGACAGTGGGATGCATTTTTCAAAATTAGCTTTTATTTAAATTTGGATTTGTGTCTGTTGTACTTATTTTTAGCATGCTGTGAATTAAACACCTTTTTCATGTAACTAAGCCCATTTTTACTTTGTGAGGACCTGTGCTGAAGAAGTACCTACAAAATATTGCTGGATATATTTGGTTCACTTCCATTTCACTGTTCATTTTAAGATTTAGATATGTGGGGTTTGTTTTTTTCTTATGTGTTATGTAAAGATTGCACATTAAATCCAAGTTATACCAAAATTGAGACATTGCTTTCTAGCACATGTACAATCTTTCTGTATGTGATTTGTCCCCCCAGGTTTCTTCTCTTAAAGGCAAAGTTGCACTAATAACAGGAGCGAGCTCAGGTATAGGTGCTGCTGCCAGCATCTTATTTGCCAAACTAGGAGCTCAACTGGCTTTAAATGGGCGCAATATGGATAATCTCTCAAAAACTGCTAAACAGTGTACAGTCGTTGGAGCACCTGAGGTAGCTACATTTTTAATGTTTGCTTTTTGAAAGTAAAATTGTTCTTGCTAGGCTGAATTTATCCATTTTTGTCCTCAAATCTGGTTTATTCAGATTTATCCTTGTTCCCTGGTTGTTATAATAAAAAAAGACATTATCATTACTTCTCATGATCATGGATGATATGTTAAATATTTCAGACCACCTTTTCATCATCTCGTTCGTATTAATGGCAGTAAAAATGTGTTCCTCTATCAGCCCCTGTTGGTTCCTGGAGATCTGACAGACGAAGAGGTGCTGAAAAGAATTGTGGAACAGACTGTCTCTTATTATGGAAGGCTGGATGTCCTGATAAACAGTGCAGGAATTCTGGCCTTGGGCAGTATAGAGACAGCTGACTTAACCCAGTTTGACAAGATTATGAATGTCAATGTAAGGTATGAAAAACAAAATCTGAAACTTTTTATATTGACATTAAGTACATGTAAAATGATGTTCAGCACACAACCTATGCTCTATTGTAGTCTGTGTCTGTCATCTATGATACATGCCTCACATGGAAGTAGGATATATTAAAATGTAACATCTATTCTGGATGTAGGCTAATAACTACTTTATCTTTAAAGTTTGGTTTCAAAATTTTATTGTGACACTTTTTCTCAATTTACCAGATCAGTATATCGCCTGACTCAACTTTGTGTTCCTCATCTTATCCTGACAAAGGGGTCCATTGTTAATGTATCCAGTGTAAATGGCCAAAGATCGGTATGTTTCCCTAGATTTAGAGTTCTTACTATATAATATGCTGCAGTACTGGCCAAATGGCATTTTGGGGATCTGAAGTGCAAAAACACAACTACAGAAACAAATGTTAATATGAAAAAATGTGATTAAAATGGAAATGCAACAGAAAAATATGAAGCAATTACGAAATCCAAAATTTTAATAGGGTAGTAAGGAAAAATGGTGGAAGATAACTGAATCTTACTAACTGAACTTGTTGGAAACTCATACTTGTTCTTTAACCAGTGCTGGGCCTGGCTTTTTTGGTAGCCTAGATGAGATCCTGGCTGGGCGCCCTGTCTAATGTTAATTACCAATATTGCCTATGCCAAATTCACCAAGTGCTGCTGTTAACAGTAGTCAGAATGAAAAGAAACAATGGACAAATGTATGCGTAATACTCAAAAGGTAAAGGTGGGAACTGTGGCCTTCTTGAAGTAAGGCAAAGCTAAACTAAGTTCCTCAACATGGATCTCAAATGAAGTTGTTTAAGTATTACCCACCAGAGGTAATCTTTTGCTAAATTCAGGTGTATTTAATCAAAAAAAAAAAAAACCTAGTGTGATCATGTAGGTTGCAGCTGCATTTGTTTTTGTATTTTGCACTTCAGAGCCACTGTGAGGATGTTACCTGGGTATTGTGTTAAAAGGTAATAGTTCATTTCAATTCAATTTTATTTATATAACACTTTTAACACGGAGCGTGGTCACAAAGCGCTTTACATAGTCCCGGGCCCACAGTCCCCAGAGAGTAAGCCAAAGGCG
>JAACJT020002270.1:0-12517 GCA_009936485.2 Gymnarchus niloticus
AACCTCTCCAAAGTGTATGGCCACGCTCTTGTCTGTATCGCAAACTGAGATTCTGCAAGATACCCGAGATCCTCCACGAACAGGATGCAACTGCCTGAAATAAGAAGGCCATTTCTGAACGGCAAGCATTCACCAAGTCAGTGCCATGACATGCCGTAGGTGTAAATTTTTCTGAAACTACCCATTCATAATATAAGGTTGTATCAGAATGGGAGAAGTTTGGAAATGAGGTAATGAAATGAAACTCTATATTTTCTCTAACCTTTGAAGTTGTTTGACTCCTCCACAAGACGGTGAGACAAACACCTGAACGAAGCAATGATGAAGTTGTAAATTGGGTTAGAAATGTCCCATAACCGTGAAAGTGCTTTGATGAGACTTGTTTTGTGTTAGAAAGGGGAGGATGCAAAAGTTCAAATGAAGTACTGCTAAAGGGGCAACTTAGCCGAAAGAAGAATGGAGAAGACGTGTCATTTGGTTATTTCCTCGACCGTTTTGATTTCCATATTTTATATCAATCATTAGTTAGAAATGCTAACATATAAATGCTCTTAATAACAACGATCGGCACTTGATTCACCCCCACGTTTGGAACGCCAAAATGTTCAAAATGAAATAAATATATGTATATTTAAATAAATAATTGAATAAATAAATATTTCAATAATTCATGAAATGTGTCATTTTCTTTTGAAATAGTTCAATAAATGTATTTTATTTCATTATATAATGTGGCTTCTATGTAAGATGTTTAAATTGTATTTCATAATAAAGTTCAAACTTTTCATAATGATGTATTTCTGAACAATATTTTAGCAAGTGACATTTTTCATAATGAAGTTGCTCTCTGTCTGTCACTTTAAGGGGGGTGGGGTGAAGTTTGTAGTCTTCCCATCTCACTCTCTGAGTTGAGAGTGAGCCAGAGCAATTAAGATTAACAGTCTCACTTGAGGGTCCAATGGTGATATGAACACTGTGGCTGGCTACAGGACTCAAACCCAAGACCTTTAGAGTATGACTGGAGAGAACAAACCCACAGAGCCAAATGCCTGCCCTTATAGGGGTTCTCATGTGATTTTTTTGTATGAAAACCCTTTGGAAGACATATTGAAATCTCTTTAATTAACCAGTTAAGACCTTTTGTTGCAAACGTGCTTCAGCAACAAGACACACCTGCCAAGCGGTAGGAGCAAAGCAGGAGACTCCACCCATCCTCCCCTCATCCCCCACAAGTGGTGTTAATGAGGTCTCGTCATAGAATACAAATGCTGGTGAGCTAGTGTCGGTAGAAGCTTTGTGCTTTCCTTGAAGAGGAACCTCACTGAGGTTGTGGGTTAAGCTGAGCGGAGTGAGGCAGCTTCCTCTGTACAGAATGCGGAGGCTGAATCTCATTTGAATGCTCCCTGTTGTGTGCTGTTTGAAGGTGACACAATGGCTTGTCCAGTAATGGTAGTAGTAAAAGCAATGAAGGTGGAGTGTGGTGACTGCATGGAAGGCTTTGCTGGCTGGACTGTAAAGGTGAGGCTAGACTTGTTGACTAGTGATGCTGAGTGGGGGGGGAAGTATTGATGCTTGAGGTTGGCTCATAGTGTAGGGGAGTGTTTGTTGTGGTGCTGTTGCTCTGTGGTGTGGAGTTGTGGTTCCTTCTGTCCCTTGTGAAGGGAAGGGTACTTGTTAAAAGGGGTCCTGTTGGTAGTGTGGCATGTTGATTTATTGGTGTGGGCCTGGGGAAATGGCTTGGCCATAGCAGTTGTGTACTGTATGTCAATGGAGTTGTGTGGCAAGTAGGTTGTGGTTATAGTGAATGGCTTGCTTGATTGTTGACGTGAAGGTGAGTATGAGGATGTGTAATGGGCTTGTTGTGGGTGTAACTGGTTTCCTGTTTGAATGTATGGTGTAGAAATGAGCTTGAGGTTTGGGTTGTCATTTTAAACACAATGGGTTGGTGTAACATGACTAGGCAGTATGCAGTAGTTTCAGATTTGGTATTGAAGGTGTGAAGTTGGCTGAGGGACTTGAGTGTTGATGGTATTGTAAAAAAATGCAAGTGTGAGCTTTCATGCTTGTGCTTTGCTTGGCCCTTTTAAGGGTGAGGTGTGATGAGTTGAATTTGAGGGTGTATGGCTTAAATGTAGGTATTTCCAGGATGAGTGAGCCACCTGGTGGTTGTGAGAAATGGAGATGTGTGGTAAACTTCTGTTTGGGCTTAGGTGGGACTGCATATGTTTGTGACTGTCCCCCAGTAGTGCCACTGGCAGCATTTGAATACATGAACACTTGGTTATATCAGGTCTAAGGCAGTTGCGTATGCTATGTTGATGTGTAACTTGTAGTAACCTTGGGTAGTTGCTGGGTGGGGATCAGTGGCATTGCTTTTGGTTTCAGGAATCGGTTGTGGACACCGGTTTGTCCATTATACTTGGACAACTAAGTTGCAGTAATTGCAATTGTGGTGGTGCAATTGTCACTTGTCTGTTTCCCACCCTGCTCCCCCCCTTCTGGTTTTTGTAGGTTGCAGAGATACCGGCTGATATGAGTGTTATATGCCTAAGGTATTAAGGCTCCAGAATGTCTGATCTTTGGGTTCGATACCCCCTGGGTTTACTTTTGTTTCAGGGGGTAGGTACTCTCCCCCAGAGTGAGAAGTGACATTGGGCTCAAGAGTCTTCACCTACAGACCTCTGCAGGTGAGGAATGGGGCTCTAGCAGCAATGTGGGAGTGACTCTAGGTATAGGCTTAGAACGCTTGGTGTGGCTTGGATGTTGGGTAGCTAGTCACTCCCTGCCTCCTCTATAGGCTCAGGTAGAGGTGGGTGGGGATTAGTGGTACTGACTTGGGTGAAGTGTTCTGTGGGTGCTGTCACTCCTGCTACACATTGCTGCGTATTGGAGTGCTGTCGGTGAGTCCTCATGCATCATGGTTATTCTGACTATCGGTCTTGGAAGAGTTCTTCCATGGTAAGCTTGCTGCTCTACTCATGTGTCCTCTCCCCCTCCCCCTGCAGGTGTGTTCCTTCCAGAGGTTCAGATTGAAGAGTGCTGTATTGTGTGCTGGCCTATGTGTCCTGATCTGTCCATCCTGAGTGACTTGGTGCCTTGAGCCATGATCCCGACTGGCGGAATGAATCCTCCGATATCCTGTTAGTGTAACTGATGTGGTAGCCAGGAGAGGATGGGCTTCTGGGTTGAGTGTGGCTGCTCCTGGGGTTTGTTCCTTCAGAGTTATCTCCCTCCCCCCCAAATTTGCCTCATGTTGCTGGCTTGATGTAGTGCTTTTAAAATCTGCATGATGGCCAAGCAGAGACGGTATGTAATGGCAATATTGTCCAAGTAGTTTGGGAAGTATTAGTCGTGTGTGTGGTGGTGGGACTGACCTCTGCCAAGGTGGAGGGGCCAATGTGAGTTGTGGTTTTATTATGGTGGGTGCTGCCCTGTAGATGTATGGTATTGTGTGGTGTAATTTGTGGCTGTGTTTTTTGTTCCAGGTGTGCCTCCTGTCTACCGTTTGTGTAGCCTGCCTCCATGATGCAGCCCACATCTTCCCTCTGTCTACAGTTCATCTCTCGTGCGTTCCAGATTTGAAAAGCAGTGGCATCCAAGCATCCCCCAGCCGTGCTTGTAGTAGTTGATTTGCAGTTTGGGTATTGATTTATTCTAGCTGGTTTTGTATTAAGGTCTTGGCCTGTGTGTAGGGAGTTAGGGAGGCAAGTGTTTTGTAGGCATGGTAGTTTTGGCCTGTGTCAGTCCTGACATTCATGACTGGGTGTTTGTATTGTCGGCTCAATGTATAAAATTGAGTGACTAGCCATTGGTGTGGCCTTTTCCCTACCCCTTTGTGTTCCTTGTAACAGCCCTAGTATGGTTTGAGTGGAGATTAAGTATGATTTAGGCTCATGAATGTGTAATCTGGGCATGGTGGCAGGCTGCACTTCCCATGTAGGTATGGGTGAGGGCCAGGGCAAATGTTAGCCATAAAGGTGTGTGGAATGGGATTGGGGGAAAAGTGGTGACTATATATGTGGGGTTTGAGACTGAGCCAGTGGGTGGCTGATCTGTTAGTTAGAATGCATTGTGGTGTTCAGTGTTGCTTCACAGCATTATGAAGTGGCTTGTGTGGCCCATGGTTGCCAGAATAAGGTGATGGTGAGTGGTAAGGAGAAAGTGCTTGAAAAGAGACCAGACTGAAGGTGGAAGTGTCTTGTCCTCTGGCTGAGTGTGGGCTGGACAAATTCATGAATACAAACATGCAGCAATATTGTACAAGAGGGTATTGGAGGATGCAGTACAGTGAGCAGGTTTGGTGGCTCACAGCTAAACTAGAGGGGTTATGTTGATGTGGTCATGTATGCTGTGTTTGCTTTTGTGTCCCTGCAGGTGTGGTGGCCTACTGGTGCCTGGAGTGCAATATGGTGCTGCTGTTTGTGTGGAGTGTTTGTGCCTAGTGGGTGGTAGCCAGCATAGAGGAGGATGGTTCCTCCTGTGATATCAGCATAGCTTAGGGTGGGGGGGCCCTTGGCCTAGGATTATGTAGGGTGCTTGGTAACTAGTTTTAGTGTTATGAGCGGGGTCCCTGAGGGTTTGTAGACTGTCTAACAGGCAGTAGTCAGGTCCTGTATTTGGCTGAGAGGGAATTTTTTTTTTTTTGGGGGGGGAGACACTCAGGCTGAGTCCTTGTGGAAGTATATGGTTGAATATCAGGTGCCCTGTGGCTGGGTGTAGTGTTATCCTTTGACCAGGCTGTAATATGGGTTTTGTGGAGCAGTAATTTTGGTTTGGGGCCTGGTGTAATGTAGTGTTTAGGCTGAACAGTGTTATTGGGGTGGCTTTTCTTGCTGATGCATGGGTGGGACAGGATATGGTGGAGTCATTGGTGATTCAAGTACTGTTCAGGTTGTGTGTAATAGGTAAGTTGGTTCAATTGGTCCTGAAAGCTGCCTATAGCTTGTTTTAATCAAGTGTGGGTAAGGGGGTGTCTATTCCCTTCTCCCAGCTGTATGAAGGAAATAAGTAGTTCTCCTGTTATCTTGATGCTGTAGTTTAGGGAGGGAATGGTAGGTGGTAATGTATAGTTTCTGTCAGGGTGGAGGAGCAGGTAAGGATTTTAGCCTGTAATGTCACTGGTCAGGGTAGTCCTATTGGTCTCCATTGATTGTGGAGAAATGGCAGTGTGGCGGGTACCTTCTGGGGTTGATGTAATGTTGGTCAAGGTGTGTGGTTTACAACAGGCTGATGTAATTTGGGCACCACAGTTTGCCCACACAGTACACTGCCCTCACCATCTTGGTGTAATGTGGCTTGGTTGGTGTGTGTATGCCCATGCTTTGACACAGCTGAAGTGTATTTGGTATGGTAAGTATGTCAAGGTGGCAAGGTTGAAATGTGCCTTTCCATGTTGACTGATTGCTACTGTGTCTAAGGTACAACTATATAGCACTCAGCAGCTCAACAACTTAGCTCAGACTGACCAGCTATGTATGTGGTTGTGATACAAAATCCCCAAAGTGCTTCTACCCAGTAGAATGACAAGGAATAGTGGTGCTCTCTTTGGCCTTTCTGCAGTTCATAATCCCTCCAGGATATTCCATGATGTCAGTGTTCCCTGTGGGACAGGAGAGACTCAGAACAGTGTAGCATGTCATAGGCTTGCCTATATTCACACTGAGCTGTGCTTCTACACTTAAACTGCAAATTACAGTGTCCATGTGCAATGGAGTGTTGGATGGGGCCATATCCTCCTACTGTCAAATGGTTGTTGGTCCCAAAAATAAAGCACCTTGACCTCAGTTGTCCTGTTGTGACTCAAGGTTGTGTAAATTACCCATTATGACTAGGGGCCCCAGCATTGTGCCACCTTACTCATTGTTCTACTTGTACATATTCTTTCCCCTGTTATGGGGTGCTTCCCTTGGAGGCTTGGATTCAAACAGGCCACCAGACCATATGAAGATTAAGTGCCCTCCCTCTACTTAGTTCTGTCTGCTAGAACAGCCTGCTGTCTACTGGCCCTGTTCTGCAAGGCTGTGCCCCAGATGGATAGAAGACTTGCAGTCATTATTTTGTCCTGTATGGTGCTGGCCTGAGGAGGATGGGCTTCTTGCTACTGTAGCCGCTTTCTCTGGGGGCTAGAAAGCATTTACCTCCTGTCTGGACAGGAGGTGACTGGACAGAGAAGCTCTGATGGTGAGCTCACAGGAGCAGGAACTAACTTGCCTCTATTGAGCAACACCGAGACCTGGTCAGAGCATGACACCGAGACCTGGTCAGAGCATGACACCGCTCCTTTGTTAAAAGGTGGCAAAAGTCTAGACTTGCCCACATACTGGACCACATGTGGGTGGGTCCTGCAGACACCTGGGTGAGCTTACAGGTGGACTAGTCCAAGGGTAAGAGACCTTGCCTCTCTGGGTCTAGAGATATGTCTAGATTCAAATTCATGGGGAATAAGGCCTGCCCTGATGTAGAACCCAAACCCTACTTTTAGGTTGTGTAGGATCTGGGGGGGGGGAGGGATACTGAACAAGCATTGCTGTTTGAAACATTAGGGTTTTCACAAGGGCTATCAAGCTGGACTATACAAGTTTACAATTGCCTGCTGAGAGTCAAGAGACACACAAGACTTGTTTATGGAATGCAGTCACTTTATTGGTAGCTTCAGGTCTCAAAGCACCTGTAGGTAGGTGGTGTTAGTTAGGGAACCCCCCCGTGATGACAATTTTGTTGTTCTTGTTGCAGTGTCAATATATTCTGCTATACATTAAGTGCAGTCCCTGAGATTTATATTCCTCCTGTATAAAATGTGGGAGGTAGCATATGTACACAAAAATCAATTGGACTGTGGTCCACCCACCTCATTTTACACTACATCTGCATGAACATGGAGTAGAATTAATTTTCTCCTACCTTTAAGTGGCCTGATGGTAACAGGGTAGAAACTGCTGTTTAGTCTGTCCTTGTTTTAATGCTTCTGTATCTTTTGCCTGATGGCAGCAGTTGGAAGAGCTCATGGGCTGGGTGTTTTGTATACAAATGAGCCCTGTGAGTAAAGTGAGACCATTGGTGACACAAGGTAAATCTCCAATCACTCACCTTGATGCCCTTGGGTGCTGTTTTGGCATCTTCATGGAGTGTCACATTTTGCTTTGTCCTCCTTCTTGGAAAGCTGTAAGACACAAATAGCAGTCACTTGGAGGGGGGGGAATAAAGGCACTCAATTAACCACAGTGGACCATCTAGAGATCTAAAGCATACCTATGGAAAGGTTGCTTCCACAGCCATGCCATCTGGCCCAACATAGAACCTCCATCTCCCCTAACGATGTCTAAGCACATTGTTGAATACCCTTAAAACTCAGTACTAGTACACTGCAGTCTTTGAGAGGATGCCTGAGTAATGTGCACAATGGGATACAACTGATTATGCTGTGGCTAAAGCTAGGGGAAAGACAGTGGAGCTCACTCATGGTGAGAAAGAGCGGCTCTGAGGGTGTTGTTGATGGAGAAATATAGACAAGGAGTTGCGAGTGACGACGGTGGCACTGACAAAAAGACTGGAGGCAGAGCTAAAGATGTTAACATTTGCACTGGGATTAGGAATAGACGGTCAGCTCAGGTCAGACAGTTTGGAGACAAAGCCAGAGATGCAAGATTGCATTAGCTGCAACATGTGCAGGGGCCAGATGGTAGGTACACTGGGAGAAGGATGCTGAGGATGGGGCCACCAGGCAAGAGGAAATTTATGGATGTGGTGAGAGAGGACATGCAGGTGCTTGGCGTGGCAGAACGGGATGCGGAGAACAGGAGGAGACAGAGACTGTCGATACGCTGTGGTGACCCCTGCTGGGAGCGGCTGAAAGATAATAAACAAGAAGCACTGTCACAGAGGCCCAGGGTCCCTAGGGAGTAAGCCAAAGGCAACAGTGTCCTTGGGAGGACCCAGACACAACGGGGGAAGCCCATCCTCCTCGGGCTGGACAAACTAACTCATACAAATAAATAAGAACACAGTCAGGAGGACAACAGGGTATTGCAAGATGCAGTCCAGTGGTTCAGAAGGCAGCAAGCCAGACAATGGGGACAGCTGAAGTGGAGAAAAGGCGTGGTCAGCAGACAATAAGGGGATCTCTCGAATCCAAACTATTCTCCTAGCAAGGTACGCTGCTCTTGCCGCATGGTCAGAGAAAAGTAACACGCTGCCTAAGGCTATGCAGCATTTTCTTTGCTTGACAGTGGCATCTGGTAAATAGACTGAAACTTAGAAACACAATTATGCATTAGCAAATTGGCAGCATGAAATTAGATGCTATAAATTTTTCATGATTTGTACAAACCCCCATTCCCTGAAAGAAACAGACTCAAATTGCATTAATATTCTTTAAATCTATTCCAAGTTCTTCTTCAATTTCATTTATACACGTATGAAAGTACACAGACTGCCAATCTAGGACATCTTTCATGGGAAACAATCCTCTCACCATATGAAAATCACGTGTCGTGACAACATAAATATCAAGCTCATTCAACCTTTATAGGCACAGAATTAGCCACCTCAACAAAACAAGCTACCTTTCCACATGAGGTTACTATTATATATTTTTGTACAAAGTTCTTTTTGAGGTCTTACCACATGACATCCACATACCAGCTGCTAAAGGTCCCCCCCCATTTGACAGTGTTACAAAACAACAGCACTGACAGGACAGTTCATCCAAAATCTCTACACCTCAGACTACAGCCTAGTCAATGAGTAAGTAGCTATCCAAGGCCTTAGGATTACTATTTCAGTCAGCATGAGCCATAACAGAAAACCAATGTATATTAAGTCCCATAGTGTCATCTTTTAACCAAACTTGCAAGCTCCAGTCAGAAAGATACATCCAGGAAGCAGCATTACAATAATCCTAGATACAACTGATGAAGGCACAAGTTGTCCTTCAGTGATACTGAGAAGCTAACAAATCTTTCAAATCTTGGCTATATTCCTCAGATAGAGGAAAGCTGTTCTGGTACCACTAGTCACCCACATAGCATGGGGGGATAGGTTAACATGGACACAAACCACCAACATGGGGGGTTTTTGCGTCCACATTCACCATCCCCCCCACACTGGGTGGGTGGTTGTGTCCATGTCCACCTACACAGCACGAGGGAGTGAAAAGGAAGAAAACCACCCCCCCGATGCTGTGTAGGTGAACATGGACACAAACTCCCCCGATATGGGGGAGGGCACAAATGACGAAACAAACCGCCTAGAGCACAGGGTGGTCAATATGGACACAAACGGGCATAAGGTTTTGCATAGGACAGGACAGTGCAAAATTTAAAAAAAAAAAAAAAAAAAAACAGGCAATAAGCGTTTAACCACTAGTTAACAATTGTCTAAGTAATGCAATGACTGATTGCTTGCTAAGGGAAGTCCTGTGAAATTGAGAGGCAGAGGGCATCGGTCAGACTGTCAGTCAGTAGCCCGATGGCCTGTGGAAAGAATGCTGTCCTTCAAGTGGCTGCTGCAGGTGGAGATGTACCGGTGACGCTTCCCAGAGGGTAGCGGAGCAAAGAGGCAACGAGCTGGGTGGCTGACGGCACCGACGATCGCCTTAGTCCTTTTCTAGCAGCGGGAGAGGTACATAGACTCAAGTGTGGAACGGCTGTGCCAATGATCTTGGAGGCCATTTGGCCAGTCCTTTGTAGCAGCTTGAGGTCCTGGGTAGTTAGGTTCCCCCATCCACAAAGTCATGCATCCTGTCAGGATGCTCTCAATGGTGCAGCAGTACAACTTTACCAAGGTCTTTGTTCTTTGTGAGGAGGCTGAAGAGCTTTAGAGTGGGAACAATCTCTGTTGAGCTTTCTTGAGGATGCAGCTGGTGTCGAGAGACCAGGAGAGGGAGTCCGTGATCTGTACCCAGGAACGTGAAGCATCTGACAGTCTCGACAGGAGAACCGTTGGTTAGTGGACGGTGGGGTCCTCTGGTCTTCCCAAAGTCCACAATGATTTCTTTGGTCTTGACGTTCGGGGAGAGGACGTCGTGGCACCATACAGTCAGGTCTTTTACTTCCCTCCTGTAGGCAGCCTCCTCGGTCGCCGATAAGGCCATTCATTGTGGTGTTGTCTGCAAAACTGATTATGGCGTTGCCCTTGTGCTTTACCATGCAGTCATATGTGAATAGGCTGTACAACAGAGGGCTGAGACAGCAGCCTTGCAGGACACCAGTACTGATGATCAGAGTGGATGATTTCCTGTTGCCCATTTTCACTCTCTAAAGTCTGTTTACATATTAAACACCCAGTCAAAGATGGAGCTGCTCAGACTGAGGTCTCTCAGCTTTGATACCAATTTGGACAGCACAACGGTGTTAAAAGCTGAGCTACAGTCCACAAACGGCATCCTGACATAGGTGTTCTTCTTGTACAGGTGCCCCAGGGCAGTGTGCAGAGCTAGGGAGATAGCATCATCCACAAATCTGTTCTTCCAGAAAGCAAACTGGAGTGGGTCCAGGGTTGAGGGAATTGCTGAGCTTGATATAGGTCATGACCAGTTTTTCCAGGCACTTCATGACTACGGAGGTCAGTGTCATGGGACGGTCATCGTTCAAGCATAAAGACAGACAGGAAGATATCCGTGTACACTCGATAGCTGCATGGCACATGCCTTCGGGACACGTGATGGGCTGCCATCCGGGCCGGCGGCTTTGTGAGGTTTAACTCACTTAAAAAGGGTTTTACTCACGTCGGTCTCCGACGCCTGCAGAATGGCTCCGGGGCGACATTCAAAATCGAGCATAGAAGCCGTTCGGTTCGTCTGGGAGTGAGCCAGGGGTGTCCGTGAGTGCAGCCGGCGAGCTTCTGTAATCCGTGATTGCGTGAAGTCCGTTCCACAAGCACCGCGGCTCACCACCACCGAAGCTGTTCTCCGGTCTCTTTGCTGCTCTGGTGGCCCTCAGTTCATATCTGGCATTATTATACTGAGCAATGTCATTGGAGGTGAAAGGCACACTCTGCTCCCTCAGTCCCTGGGAGACAGCGGCGTCGATCAAAAGTTTCTGTTCGGGGTAGAAGCAAACGGTCCGTGCAGGCACAATGAAGTCCATGCAGAGCCTGACACGGTCCATCACCGATTTGGCATACTCATCCAGGCTCCGGGAGGAGACCTTGAAGACAGACCAGACAGTTGAATCCAGGCAGTCTTGGAGTCTGGATTTGTGGTCGCGCGTCCAGCACTATACTTTTCTGCAGTGGAGTACATTTCAGCTCCCGCTTGTAGGCTGGGAGCAGAAGCATCGACGAGACGTCGGACTTGCCAAAGTGCAGACGAGTGACGGACCTGCAAGCGCCTTTGAGTGTGGCGTGGCAGAGGCCAAGAGTCCGATCACCTCTGGTGGGCCAAGTGATGTGTCGGTGGCACTCGGAGAGGACTTTCTTCAGATTGCAGCGGTTGAAGGCCGCTGTTCTCATTTGCAAACGGCGGCATACAGCTCATCTAGCGCATGCGCAGCTGGAGCTTCCGGTGGTATGCAAACGGCAGTGAGCAGCAGCAAAGAAAACACTCTGGGCAGGTTAAAATGGCCAGCACTTGATCACGAGGTACTCCACGACTGGCGAGCAAGACTTGGAGACCACATCCACATCAGTGCACCAGTTGTTAAAGAAGCGCACACCGCCTCTCTTTAACTTGTCAGCGGTTTCTGTGATGCCTTCCGAGCGGTGTACAGTGAAGCCCCGGGGTTGCACGGCCTTGTCTGGTTTGGTGTTAGCCAGGTCTCTAGGAAGCAGAATACACTGCAGTTGCTAAGATCTGAGAGTCAGTGGGGCAGTGCATGTGGTCCAGCTTGTTTGAGACTGGAGGTTAGCCAGGAGGATAATGGGGATTGGAGGTCAAGACAAATGTCATCACAGCCTGGCTAGCACGGCGCTACGTTGCCCTCTCATCTATTTGGTCTGTCGACATTCCATGTCGCCGTTTGGTCTTGTAGGGCGTCAAAGAATTTCTTGGTAAACTGGGAATGTTGAAGTTTGCTGGAACCCTGTGCCTGATGTCCAGCAAGGTGTTAGTCCACTGCTGTTCACCCTGTATATGCTGCCACTTGGTGACATAATTAGAAAATATGGTATTGATTTCCACTCCTATGCTGATGAAACAACTATACATGGTTAAACCTGGTGACAGTTGAGGCAATTCAAAGATTGTAAACTAGACCAAGTCTAATCTTCAGAGACCTTAGGTAGAGCTCTACTCAATCCACAACTAAGCTATAGGCTGAGGTGTAGAGCTGGGTGGGGATTAGTACCATTGACTTTGGATGAACGGTTCTGTCACTGCCGGCACTCCTGCTTCACACATTGCTGTGTGTTGGAGTGCTGGCACTCAGGGATTCCTCATGCCTGCATTCCCACTGGCCTCTCCCTCAGTTAACCTACCAGATATATTTAGCCGGGGGTTCTTGCCATTTTATTGCAATTCTGCAGTGTTAAATTGCTTCTCTGCTGATGTACCATCTCTTTCCCCCATGCCCCCCTCTTTTTG
>JAACJT020002271.1:0-12514 GCA_009936485.2 Gymnarchus niloticus
AAGTGAATCGGCGGGGTGCCCCGCGCCCCCTAAACTGAACCACCCGCAAACTCGGCCATGCTGCCTCCCTCCCGGCGGTCCGGCTCCTTAAGGTAGGGGATGCAAATACTTGGCTTGTGGGGGGGGGGGGGTGGCTCGAAGGCGGGGGCGGGGGCGTGCTCACCTCAAGCCACCCACGAGGATGCCATCCCAACACCTCCCTCAGTGAAAGTCTGTCCTCGATTGGCATGGGTCATCTTGTGTGGAGTGAGTTTAGCCTTCCGGAGAGCAGTGTCCTACTGTTTCTACTCATGTGTTATCTGCTAGCTTGGGCTCCTCTTGTGGGTCTGTGCAGCTTTTTGTCCTCACCAGTTCTGGATGTGCTTTTTCTGTCACACCTTGAAAATGTGCATGAGTGATGTTTCTTTGCGGGTTTTTAACAGAATGTCTAAATCACATGTGTTTTTTGTTTTTTTTTAATAAATGATAACAAAGTACCTCAAATGACTACATAATATCCTATTAATTAGCAGCCAGCTATGTTCAGCACCTACTTATTTAGTATCTGTTTCCACACACATCAACTCCCTATAGAACCAAAATAAGAATAAAGACTGGTATTGTTTAGGAAAGCCACTTAACACCTACACGGCATTCGCTCACCCTTTTGGAGGTGAGGTGACATGTAAAACCTCACATGTAAATCATGTATGAAGGCTTCTTTCCACAGAACAGCCAAAGAAAACATTTCCCACTCATCAAGTGCGCCCTGAGTGCCTTCTGGAAAGGTTCTGGAGAGCACAGAGATCAAAAGGAGCAGAATCTATGCCTGGAATCTTATGGACCATTGTTTACACTCGATCAGCTGAGGACATTATCATGTTTCGTGTTTATATTCCCCTTACCATCACATTGGGATGCTAGTCTGATGCCCTCTTTGAAATCTTTTACTTAAATCAAAGATGGCACTGATCATGAGGCTACATGAGCCTTCCCCTCGTTACGAGTGAATTTTACTCAGGTTGGCAGGTGTCACCTGTGGCCCACCGCCCTGTCAGAGAGCCACCTTATCACATTTCCGTGTTCTCGGCTGATCCAGGTGATCTTCCATGATAATCGCGTTGCAGGACCTCGCAGCTGTGGCCCTGAGCCTTATTGTCTTTCTCTGACTGTATTCAATGCCCAGAAAGTCTCCCTTTTCCTGCGCACGCGCCCAGAACACTGTTGTATCGTTCCGCTTCAGCCTGGTTTAGCTGATGGCATGCAAGTGAGACACGGGAATATTATTTATCCAAATTAACTTCATCCCCGACTAGATTATTCTGGTTTGGAAATATTGCAAAGACACGCAGATGAACACATGCATACCCAAATATAGCCAGAAGGCGACTCTGTGCTTTCTGCAGAGGTTGATTGCTCTCCAGTCTTTATGGGTTGCTGACTCTACTGTAAGCTGGCTACCCTCAGATTCACTGCTAGAGGCAGATTCTTTATGCTTTCACGAAGGATGTATGTAAACGGCCGGAGTATTGATGTACCTGAGTTGTGGGTCCTGTACTCCTGCTTATTTGCATCATTTCATAGCGTTCACAAAGTACAGCAGCTTGTAGGATAGTCCTGTAGTATGTGGGTAACACCAATGAAATCTTATTAAATTAAACTTCTCTAGAAACCAATATTACGATTTAATACACCGACTCACACCATTACGTCCTACTAGACTACTACTGTTGGCTGCAAGGAAATGTAAAAAAAAACAATAGGCAAATTTTTAAAAAACTGTGACGCTTTTATTCCAAAAACAGATGCAAACAAATGTTAAAATATTGCCTATATGGATAAATACAAGTACTATTAAAACTAAAACAAAACCATTGTTTGTTTTCTTCCAGTCATAGTGACATAGTCTGGAGTGAAAAATTACAGTATTAAAAGGCTGTGCATATTTAGAACAGGGTGGAAGCTTTGTATTCATTTAAAAAGGTAAGAAAACCTCAAAACACACCTGTTAGGTCTGAAAGTGACATCAACAAATGCAACCAGACAGCTTTAAACGAAAATGAAACATTTAGCAAATATAATAATGGAAGAGCAATAAAACCTAAATGGAAAAAAAGAAAAGAACCTTTACAGTTTAATTATGATGTTGCCGGTGAAATCAGACTATAACTTTCAATATATCAGCATGTTCTCATATATATAACTTTGATTTATGCATCAACACAGGCCTACCATTAATTAACCTGATGCAGTGTCGTAAATATTTTGACAGTTCACATTGTTATTTGATGCAGTTACAGGTGATTTATTGGAGCTAGCTTTTAAAATCCCTGTGTATAAGCTAAGTGGTCTTACTCCCGCCATATACCCGCCAATAACTTTTTCGTAATTGTGTTAAACGACGAGCGTTCTCTTGTCCTTTTAAGTGGGTCTGCGTTTCCCTGTGATTTTTGTTGACAGCAGATTAATACTTATACTCTAGATACTGTATCGTTCCCATTTTACCCACCTTAAGTATGTGTGATGAACATCCATCTTGGGTCTTTATTCTTTCATTAGGAAACGAGCACAATTTCCACACAGAGGAAGAAATAGCAAGAAATATACTTTGTTCTTGGTGTTAGCTGAACATGGAACACCCTTCTAATCATTATATCTCCATATGCTTACTTAGGTCAGTGTTGGAGTTGTTAGACGTCGTTTTGTGGTGAGTTTTTCCGGTGGATTACGAGGAATTTGATTAACTTGAGATTCAGCACCAGTTTGAAAGGTAATGCCCACATAAACCCATGCATCAGGTAGACTGAATTCAATGCACTTCTCCTGATCAGTGTGATTAGGCTGAATTTCTGCAGGTGTGTGGATAGAGGTTAAAAAAAGAAACCAAAATGGCTTTGGCTCAGTGAAATAATGTAAACTAGGAGCTTATCTCTGCTTTGTGTTGAAAAGTAAATGTTTTGAGTGCTCCATCGTACAGACCCTTTAGGAACCTCAGATATGTGACTTTATGTGTATGCCGGGCTGTATTTTTAGCAAACCGTTTGCTGGTATTTGAAGTTAAGCATAGCCTCTTGGTGAAGGTCACGTGCCATGACATCTGAAGGCTGCGTGGCTTTGTACTTCTCTTTGTGTCACTGACTGAGACATCAAAACGGACCTGGAGTGAAAAACAAACTCAGACTTCTCAGATTTCAGGTAAATCGGTGTGTTTTTTTTTCTTTCTCGATGCCAGCGTTTAAAGGCTTCAGGGAGAATAGACTCTTGAAGGATGAATTATCACCGATTTGCACACCTGGGTAAAGAGAGGTCTGGACCAAACATGGCTGAACTGAATCGTATTGTGCTGCATTCCATATTGTATTATGCTGGATATACTTATTGACAGCAATGGAGCACAAGACAGCAGTGTAGACGGATGATTGTGGAAGGAACACGCTAAATGGACCATGAAAGACTGTTATAAATGTTGTAAATGTTGTCTAACATTTACAAGACACACAGCACAGATACTGAACATACAAAATATTAGAATGTTAAAAGCTTGCTTTACTCAGGGGTTTTGAGGGAAAAATACATCTCCTGTCTGTTGTACTGCTAGCCTGTGTCTCCCCAACGCTCAATTACTTTTGAACAGTTAAGTTACTGTTGAGCTTCTTCGACCTCTCTGAAGTTCTCCCTCATGCCCCCTGGAGGGCTGGGGTGTTGTAATTTCCTGGCTATTTAAGCGCTCACAACATCACATGTGTACAACAGTAATAACAGTGCATAATGTTTAACATGTCTGTTCATCCATCCGTCCATCCATCCTCTTTGATTATCTAATTCACGGCTGAGGTGAGCCAGAAACCTATGCCAGTAACCACAGGGCATAAGACAGTGGGTGCCCTGGGTTCGATATCAGGCAGTATGTTTCATCATATTCAGTTGTATAACTGTCTCATGGAAATAAGTACTGTAGATAAGTTAAAAGTCATTGCAACCATTGTCTATTAATAATGGCCAAAGACCCTGTAATGACACTCTGCACATAATTAGTCTTTTAAATGCTGTTTTTTAAGTCATTAATCAGGTTTTTCAAATTTCCATTAGTTGAAAAGTACGACATCACCACTACAAAGAATCGGTCCAGATGGTCAAAACCTGCTTGCTGCCTCGACCAGTGTGTGCCGATGTGTGACCAGTGTCACCTGCAGGGGCTCCTGCATCGTGCCAAATTCATGTCTCTGTGCAGGTTGGTCCAAGATGACTGTGGCGCTTTACAGATTCCAGAATCAAGGCTAACTGGTACTCGGACCGGGCACACTACAGACACGCTACTCGAGGAGGCCAACCGGTACTCGGACCGGGCACACTACAGACACGCTACTCGAGGAGGCCAACCGGTACTCGGACCGGGCAGATTAGATAACAGGTCAGAGGTGATGTGTGGGGTCTGACTGTAGGCAACTTCATTTTGGTCCTTGAGCATAAATTAACATCATGATCTATAAGGCAGGTGTGCTGATGAATAATGAATTTGAGAAATGGAAGGTTAAGGAACGAGACATCTGGACAAACTTTGGTTCCTCTGATAAACTGAGGTGTTTCCAATCTGTTGGTTTGACTAAAGAATTTCTAGGTATTCATGATAGTGTTGTGGGTAATTAAACCATGGGAGGGTGAAGGCCCAAGGGATACCGTTTAGATAATCACCTCATCTGTCATTTCTGTCATATCACGAACAGAAAATGTCCTTCTCGCCTTAGAAAAAGCTGTAAGTGAAACAGGGTATAACAATGGGAAATACTAAATCCTTATTAAGCTGTATCCCAATGAAAGCTGGTTGTGAACGATGGTCCCACTTCCTGTCATGCTACACGGAGTGCAGATGGCTGTAAATAAACAAAAAGTTGACATGGGGGAAAGACCACCGTTTCACCGTAATCTGTCTGAAACACTAACGCCACTGCTGCACGTACAATTAGTCTCTTGATTGTGCTAATCAGGCAGTAATTGTTTGTAAATGAAAGCAGCATCTGGCTTTTTTCCAATGATTTTGTTTGTTTGTTTACAGTAACATAGACTGGCTGTTCTTCCTGCACCTCTGTGTCGCTCTGTTGTTTTTACAAACCTTTCGTTTTGCAAATGATTCACATGACATATCGTGGCTTCTAAAAAAAAAAAAACATTGAACTGTCTCACTGTGCTTTAGATTGTCTCGCAGATATATACCAAGATTAAAACTTAATCTTTTTATTTTCTCAGCAGTCAAAGTATCGCTTGCTGCTAACTGTTCCAGAGTCATGCTTCTTCTAAACATTTCCTACACCCCCGTGATGAAAGCTGAAAATTTGACCTAAATATTCTACAGGACATTCACTTGCAAAAATACACTGACTGTAAGGGCTCTTACAGTTTGAGCTGTTATAGTTTTTTTTTTTTTAAATGCTGGGATTTAATCTTCATACATTTTTGGTATGATGGAAACAAGATTCTTGAGCTGAGTAAGAGGAAAATAAAAAATGAAAAGAAATTTTCCTCTGTCCTAATAAGGAAAAATCCTATTTATGATTGTGTTTTAGATCAAAGGCCACACAATTGCTGACTACATCAGGCATGGCTGCCTTCACCTAGCCTCTGAATTGTTCCAGGTTTTGTAAAGAGACAGTCAAGGTCATTGATGAAAAAGGTGTGTGAACCTCTGGGATAATGATCTCTTTACCTGTTTTCCTTAAATAATAAATAAACACAATTGTGTGTGTTTTCTCTTATCGACAGAATTCATTTCAAGTGCAATATGGCCTGATGGAGATTTCAGATTATTTCAGCAGTTTATTCTGTTAGACTGGACAGGGTTTCAACCCTGGGTGGGGTTTTTTTTGAAAATCTCCCATCCAAAAGCTCCAGGATTTGGCCACACCACTCTGAGAGATCAAACAGGATTATTGCTGCGTTTTTAGATGTTTCAAATGTAAATAAGATGACGTGTGAAGGTTCTATTGACAGCAATGTAATGTAACCCCATAACCCCTCACTAAGCAGCTCACCAGATCTGCAACAAGTCTACTTGGGCCCAAGATGTGATTTTTTTTTTTTTTAATGTCTTCTTATGTCTGTCCATCAGCCATGCCTACTGTCACTGTGAACTGATGAAGTCCAGTCTTGGTTAAAAGCTTTCTTTTTTTATCAAAGGCTAAATTAATTTTTATAAATTGTGAAAAATATCTCTTGTGAAAAGTTCTGTATCCCAGGTGACCCAAGTGGTAATGATCTCTGACCTTTCATTATGTTAATTAGCAGACATTTTTATCCAAGGTGACGTACAAGTGAAGAAAGCTTAGGGTCAGAGAGCAGAGTAACTAAGCGTTTATGCAGCAGTCGGATTTAAGGGCCTTAGTCAAGGGCCCCGTGATGATATGATTACACTGCCAGCTGCATGATTAGAAAGCACAACCTTCTGGACATGGGCGCTGATCCCTGACCAGACGAGCTACACCCTGTAACCAATAAGAGTACAATAAGCCACACATCTTTTCTCAGTAAACATATGAGTCGTCTGTACTGCTAATCATTTTACTAGAATTTCGCTTAAACTCTTTATCTGAATTTTGACATACTTGTTGAATCTTGCAATTTTATGTGCTGTCACCCTTTCTCCAATAACTGCAAATGAAGATTATTCAACATACTAACAAGATCAACAGGGTGTTATCTTAATAAATTATTCTTATAAATATTTAGGGGAAAGTTCAATTACTTAATCCAACCTTTTACTCTGGGGATGATTTGAAGTCTTTTCTCTTCAGAAGAGTAGTCCTTTTTCCAATGGCTTTTGAGTCAGCTTTTAAGGAAAACAAAATCAAGCTTGTTTTTCCAAAAAAGTATCGGTGAGGGTTAAAGCCGTCATCGACACTCATCCCTAGCAGGCTTTAAATGCACAGGATCCCCTGTCACTACAGAAACAGGATGGAGGTGATGAAGAGTCCTTGAGAATACATACATTCTTTTATTTTGGCGGATTCATTTTGAACTGCGCTGTCAGTGCTGCGTGTGGGAGCCCAGTAATGCGTCTAAATTAGCTGTGATGTATGTACAAATATGAACTTTTTTATTTTGCATCTTAGACAATGGGGACAGTTCTCGATTGAAAAACAAAACCCGTTTTACATATGAATTATTTTTGCACCTCTTCAGCGCAGTTGCGAGCGTTGATTCTGAGGAGCGGGACAGAGGCCGACCGTGATGGACAGAAACCATCGGAGAATGTAATTTGCTTGCCGTGAGAGGTGGCAGTCCTGACATCCATCTGACAGGACCTTGCAAACCTCGCTGTCATGTGTTCTGGCTGCTGAATGAGGGAGGCTGCGTTTTCACGTGTGCAGCCACAAGTCCCCAGCAATGCATCGTGGGATTTATGTTGTATGAGGGTTTAAAACCATAAGAATAATCTATATAAATCCATTGAGAGAAAACTGCATGTGGTTGTGTGTTTAAATACGTCTTAAGATAATCTTCACTTTTAGTAACTGTAGAAGGAAATCATGTTGGATTAATTAAAAAAAACTGGAAGCTATTTAAATGGTATATAAATGTTTAAATGTTAAATAACTTGTAGAAAACTGATAATGGGTTTCCCTGTAGTTGTGGCAATGATTGGTAATGTGTGGTATTAATGGATATGATGACAGATACTGGTTATTTAGTGTAATGGTCCCAAAATATAGGTATGATTATTAGCATAAATTTATTCTGTTAACATATTTATAAAACAGCAGGGCCAAATCTAGAAAATATAGCCCTCTGTCCCCAAATTGATACATCTGGGTGTAATGTGCTGTATAGCATATGTATTAAATATAGCTGTGGATACTTGCAAGCATCGTCACCTTTCATCCCACTTGATGTAATGTGATATTGGTGTACAGAATGCCGAGTGGTTGTACTTGTTTAGAAACACGGTGGCTCTGAAGGGCAGTATTCTGAGCGATTTACCTTGCAGCCTTCATATACACTGCAACGCCACTAGCAATGCAGGATGCATTTCCTGGTTTCTTCGCTGTAACACTTGCTCTTCAATCCCAGCTTCCCAGTTGATAACAGTTTATAGTGAATGATCTATGAGGGTGGAAGCTTCGGACTGTGTTAATGGGCCAGTATCCGAAGATCTGGCCTGCGCATTTAGCCTTGGATTTCCACTGGCCAAAGCTCCCACCTGGCACCGGCATTTAAACATTACACCTAACTACGTGGGTGTGGATGTTGATCCGTGGTGTTATGGAGTAAAGAGCCGACGTGGGACAGAGCTGGCATTGCCCACATGCACACCCGGATCCGTACAGCACCAGCTTACACGTATTCACGATGTTCTGACTGTAACATCATGTATACACATCTTAAAAACACAGTGTAACATTATCATGACGTGGCTCCCAGAATGTGTGTGTGTGTGTGTGTGTGTGTGTGTGTGTGTGTGTGTGTGTGTGCGCCTGCTTGAGGCACCTGTTTTTGATACAGTCATATCTCCTATTATTGCATGGAATCTGACATTTACAACAAGAATTAGGGTCGGCCAGAATGGCCCCTGTTTGTCATTGTTTTCCTCTTGCTGCTCCCATAAAGAAAGAGAGCTCCCTGATCCTTGACAGCTGGTAAGAGCAAACAGCCAGGAATGTCTGGTTATGTATGTCGACAGAACTCGGTTCAAAGCTCCTCGAATGTTTGTTTTGATAGAGTATTGCTCAGGTTTAACATACGAGCAGCAAATGAGCCACTGACTGACTGGAAGTGGGCTGCTTTACGCTCTGTACGCCGTCCTGGAATTCCCCGGCTGCCAAACAGAGCTTTTTAAATGCCATGTCAAGATCTGGTTTGGGTGCCGCAAAAGACATGAATGTAACCGTAATCTGATTAACAGCTGAGACGGCCTTTGCTAAATACTTTTGATCAAAATGTCTCACAATCAAATAATCCTATTAACTATCTTTAATTAAAACAATAAGCTCAATCGCACTTATACTAGTGTGAGTCTCCTAAACTACGAGACGTGTTCTTGAAATTTGCGGTACCATCGTGTCAGGCAGTTTTAAAGTAGCCATGTTATGTTGAATTGCACTAAATGGTCTTAGAGGGTGACGAATGTTGAAAAATTGGACTAGATTGACCTTTCTCTGCCTGAAGAGTAGGTTTCCACCCCCGTTCATTAATGGATATTGAATGACATTAATCTATGCCAAAGTCGGCAGTTGAAAAATGCCTCATACTGACAAGGGGCAACCACACTAAAGTCTTGGATTTATGTGTCATATCCTGAAATGAAGTGATTTAGATGCTACTGCAGTTCATGCCAAGTATCTGTTTTTAAAAAAACCTATTTGAAACCTTACAATAATTTTTTTTTAAATAAGTTGATCCATCAAAATTTACTGTTTTCCCCAAGTTTCAGAATTTCAGAAATTCACGTTTACTACCCAAGTTAATACTCTCAGCGGCTAAAAATCTCAGTCTACTGCATTATATATTTGTATGAATAAAGAATTTGTAAGAAATACCATTTATAGCATATACTATACACTGCTAGGCTTCATCTTTTTCCCACTGCGGTCACTGAGTTCTGTGGAAATGAAGTGTTGAATGACAGCATTTGATATACTTTAAATGTTGTTATGTTCACACGTGCGTCACGCCCTTTCACCAAATGTACTGAAATGATATTTATTGCTCTCTTTTTCCTTTATGAACTGCTGGAGAAATGCAGCATGGTGAAGAAACTCAATGTTATGTGTTAAAATGTCACATTTTCCCTACATCGAGACCACATGCGGTCTTTGACGGCTCTGATACAACATAAAGAAAGCACGTGGTATTTCTTTGTGTGATCTGGAGAAGTGTGGAACTTACGGTGGATCGTATTGTTCACAGACTGTAGTTGAGGCATTTGACCATGGGAATGCATAAATATATACATAAAAGATATTTGTTTCTACACAAACTGAAAATACCCATAAATCTTCTATTATTGGCAGACTAACACCTGCTGCTTTGATGGTGATTCCTGTTGACCATATAGATGGCATTCAATCCATATTTTCAACAGGCTTATACATGTATAAAAATGTATTCATTCAAGATTTATGCATTATTGCATCAAACAGCATGTACAATATTGTTCTTAATGTTAATTCATGCAAAAATGACAAAATTACACCGGCCAACTATCAAACATCACTTGTATGGTTTAGTTGATTTTTTCTCCCTTGCTTGGCCAGACCAGTCATTCCCTGCAGATGTATTTATTTTTGAATAATTATGCTGAAATTTCTTTGTTTTTGACTTCACCCGTTGAGACGCGGTACAAACCAAAGGGGGCATTAAAACAGCCATGCCCATTAAGATGGGACGAGCACAAAAGAGGAAGATAAGACAAGTTGGATATTTCCAGCATTTTCCGCTTGCTGGACCCGCGTGACTGGGTAAAAGTCATGAATGGTTTGAGACTTTGTGTATGACACAAAGAGATGGCAATTCCAGGTTGAGTTTTTCCCATTTGTGCAGGGCATATTGTTGATGGATTCATTTAAACCCTTAACTGGCTGTCTGATTGTTTTGTACAGCTCTTGTAAGAGCTGTGATATCTTTAGGTTAAAAATGAGCAGTTGTCTTAGGTCCGCGGTGAAGATACTCTGTTAAATGTTAATCCTGAAAAGAGTTTCCTTAAAAATAGTTTACCATTAATCTCGGTCTTTCCCTCGTGCCATAGTGAAATAGCTGAAAATGTTGTAACTCAAAGAATTGTAAAGGGCCACCAGCCACTCCTTACTGAGCTGTTATTTTCAGCCCGTATCTTGTAAGGGCCAGTCTCTTGGTGTCTTTGGCAGAGAAGCTAAATAGACAGTGCCAAAGATCTTTGCATGGACTGGAGCGTGTCCCGTGACGGAAGTTGGCGTGATTTTTATTTCTTTCTTTCTTTTTTTTTTTTTTTACCACTACCTGAATTTGGTTGTTGAAGTCCTAAATCAAATCACAGAACCAGTCACAGAGATGCTTTATTCATTGGAAAGGTGCAATTAGATGTCAGCTAGCAGACGGTTGGGTGTCCCCACAGGCAACGGTGCCTGAGGTAGGTGGAGACGAAGCCGGGCTGTCTCGTTAATAGACCTACACCTAAATTAAATCAGATTGGTCATATTCCACCCATGGTATTACAGTGCTTTAATATGAGAATGTACAACCAGTTGCGTATGTTTCTTTCAAATTGTTTTGAATTGTTAATTTTTAAATGTGCCAGTCAACAGGGGAATATCTATGGTTGTCAACAAATGCTTGAAATGTCAATGTATATAGATCCCATTCTCAGCTACAATTATGAAAGATAAATTTGTATTTAATTGTGTATGTACTGTAGGCATCTGTTATCTCCTCCACATCTATATGAAGAGATGGGTTCACTGGTCTTCGAAATAAATACTCATGAGAAGAAGGACTGCGTTGTTAATTGGGGAGGAAGCCTGGAAACGGCATAGTGCCTGGCCAAGGTGGACGCCTTCTGAAGCGTGTTTTGTGGACACCCTCGCATGTACTCAATGATATGTGCAGACCGACATGAAATTTACCAAATTTCACATACTTTTAACTTTTTCTGGCCTTTTTCAGCAGCTCGTCACCTGTATAAAATTGATGTTATTAGCACTTATGACTAAAACTACAGGTCTGTTAATCATATATTAGAATAAACTAGGGCTGCCAATGTTAGCACCCATTTGTTTGTACAGCACATTTTATGATTACATAACCTCAAGCAATTCATTGCGATTAAAAATCGTAATTGTATGACAGCCTTAGTATAAATGCAGTTGACCATATTTTAAACCTAAAACGTTACTAGTGTTCATTGTTCATGTCTCTACAAAAATCCAGTTGTATGAACGATTATTAATGAAGTATTTTACAAAGCTTTTTTCTTCCTTTATTCTGGAGTATCATTCTGTGTGGTATCTATTAAAATACCAGCTACTGGCTGCTCTCTGTAGGAATTTTACACACACCTGCTTCGACATTTTAAATCAAAACTGTTTCTTTAAAGCAGACAGCTGGCTTCACAATGCCCTGTGTAGTTGTTTAATTTATGGCATATGAAATTGTGATTAGTGACAGCAAAGAGTACAATCTCTTCAAAGGATAGCTTCAAAATGGTCGATTTTGAATTACAGACATAACCGAGTCGAAATGTGGTTATGGTCAGAATTGCTCCCTTTTGGAATTCACATTCAGATAATGGGATTTCTCCTCCTCATTACCGAATGTTAAATGTACTGAAGAGATCTGTCGGCTGATCCTCTCGGGATTTCCTTAGGGAAGAGACCCCCCTCCCTCCTGCTCATACTAAGAAATGAGCTCCATTCCTCCAGGTATTCCACCATTGCACAACTCAGCTGGGAGGCAGTGGCTTTAAAGAGATGTTGTCCTTTGCGGCGATGCCTCAATTAGGTGGTGGCAGTGATGCACACTCTCAAGTGGTGTGCTTTGTGCCAAGAGATCTGTACACCTTACTTACGTCGTC
>JAACJT020002272.1:0-12513 GCA_009936485.2 Gymnarchus niloticus
TACCCGGCATAGATGATGGTTTGAAAAATGGATAAATGGATGAACCCAAACACATGCATTTAGGGTGCTGATCTCATGAAATGATTGTGTGTGTGTGTGTGTGTGTGTGTGTGTGTGTGTGTGTGTGTGTGTTCTGTGCTCTGCGATGGACTGCATCCCACCAAGAGCATACCACAAACCTGTGTCTTGTGTTACCTGGGCCCCCAGAAGCAACCCACAATCTTGACCAGGATAAATGGTTCAAAAATGGATATACTATATTCACTTTGTAGAGTCAATATCATAGGCGTGCCACTCATATACAACTTATAAAAAAAAATAAATATAAAATAAAAGACCTCTTTCTCCTAATTCTTAGTTTCATATCTTATTGTTCCAGCCAAATGTAGGTGATGTTCTCTAGATGACGATGACACACAGTCAGAACCGTATCAAACCGCACACCAGGAAACAAGAACTGAAAACGTGCCATTTCATTCTTATGGAAACCAAACAGGACTCATTAGGAGCAACATGAAATAATCGCACTTTTGGGAATGACCCCTTTTTGCTCATGTCGTACGAAGTTGCTAAACTGAATCTGAAGTGTTCAGTAAATTATGCAGAAAACAACAACTTGTTTAAATGTGTTAAGGACAATTGAGGACAAATGGCATAACGGCCAAACAAATCCAAGGGCTTATTTTGAAAAGTCCTTCTGCGCCCTCTAGTGGTCAGTCCCTAACCTTTGTCCCAATACCGCGCTAATTTAAGCAGGGCGCCGTTTTACGGTTTTCAGTTAGTTGATGAATGCAGTCTTTGAGGTCTATAAAGAGGACCTGTATGTTTTCCTGAGCTTTAATACTACTAATTGTGTGAGCCAGGAAAACAGAGGAATACATGCACAAACACACACACGCACACACACACACAGTACATTGACATAGCACGCTTTGAAAATGCAAAATGGATGTACAAAAATTTTGAAACCGTTAGCACCTTGGACACAGCCTTGAAGCTTCACACAGTGTAAATCATTTTGGTGCACAGGTAAAATGCAGCAGAACACAGAACCATCTGTCAGTCATGACATGAAAAATGATGGCGTGGTTAGGGGAGCTGTTTTAGGACAGCCCTGTATCATGGCACCTTCTCAAAATAAGCGTTACTTCAGTTACATTATTTATTCAAAGAAGGTGATGCAATCAAAGGCCTAAATAAAAGCTTCTACATTCTGCCTGTAGATCACACTCCCAGTGGAAAAACAATGTATAAATAGAGTGATGTTGCAGACGTTTCTTTGGGGAACCCCCACCTCCGCCCCGGTACTCAGTCCAGAGTGATTAAAACTTTGCCATGTGAAAAGCTGAACTTTTGAAGTGAACCCCTGGTCTTTCAGTTTAATTAAAATTAGGAGGGTTTCTATATTTCCTTCCATTCCTTTCATCGTCTGCATGTGTATGCTGGTCTGGGTCATGAGAGGTGCAGGACGTAACGTCCATAATTATGTATGTTGACAAGAGTGAGATAATTATGAGAACGATTGTAATATTACTTCAGATCTACACATGTCAGGAAGACCCAGATGTCTATTCTGTTTATGAATATTCTGTAAAAGTCAGTGGGACAGAAGCCATTCAATTTCTTATATACTCATTGTAGGGTTTGCTATGAATCCATCACTGCTATCTTTAGCTATCTAGTTTATACAGTAATGGTGTTCATTGAATGCCTTCAGTAGTTCATGTAGATTCCCTCATATGGGAAAACATATGGACTCAACAAACACAATCTACTGTAGACCAAAGATGAACACGGTGATCAAGCAGAAGCATGGGCCAATGAAGTCAGAGAATACCGACCAAAGTATAGCGACTGGACTCTCTATGAGTCATAACTGGAAGATGAGCAGAGTCAATACAAACTGGCAAGACCATAGATGGCACATTGAGCTACAAGAGTCAAATAAAATAAACAGAGGTGGGGAAATCTTGCAAGGCATGACTAGAACTTATAGACATGAGCAGGCCTTCTAAGGCTGAGGAAGGACCTCCAGAAGTTGTCAGGTGAGAATGACGTGACTTTTTACCGTCCTCAGCTCAGGTGGTGTGCTTCATCTCCACGATGAATCCACCGGGGCTGAGTGTTCTACTGAGAGGAGAGAATAATAAACCTGGAGAAGAACACCAAATGGATTTTTAATATTCTTTTTTTTTTCCAGGAAGAAAATCTGCTTGCTTCGGGGCAGAATCACTTGCATGGTCAGGCTTTGTCCAATAAGCGGAAACCGGCAGGTCTGCATGGGAGTTGGAGCAGATACCTTAAATATTAGAGGGATCAGCTGAAATTGTGGAAGGCTGCAGTGCACAACAGACTCCAGCACTGATGTCCATGAGAATTTGCTCAACTTCATTATTATCATAACCGTCCTCCTCCTCATCATCATAGTCGACTGTGAAGGACCAAGAAGAAAAGTAACTCTAAATTATTTCAGCAGAAGGAAAATATAAAGGAATAAAAATGGCAGATGAATAAAACCTCACATGAAGCCCACTTCACCGATGTACTGGGAGATGACCAAATATCTCTGTGGTCCTGAGGCTTCCGCCCAGATTACTGCCCTCCTCTCATGAGCAGGTCCAATACCACTGCTAAGAAGGGAAACAGTAAATCATGTCAACTCACTTCAATTGGCACAACAGGAAAACTGCCACCGAGTCAACAATACAGAGGCCTGTGTAGAGTCATCTAATGCATCGGTTTTTAGCCTCTGACTTCAACTGAGGCTGGCCTTTGGTGCATTGAATTCATAATTAGGAGCAATTAAGATGCTGATCGAATTCTGTTCTTGATCCAATCTATCTTGACATTTCCGTATTCATTTTGGGGGTGTATTTGTACAGCTAAGAGACGAAAAATACAATAAATATCTTCAATTTAGTTTTTTTGGTGCTGAAAAAAATATTGCATCAAATGCAATTATTTAGCGCTGGCATGTGACAGAGGTGTGGCATGGGCTGATTTTTCATGTTGCCATAATTTTTTATGTTGTCATAGGGAATAATCACCAGCTCCTTGCAAGCAGTCACCTTGCTTAACAAAACTCAGCTGACTCTGATCAGCCTGATTAGCTAGCTAAGGATTAGTGTGGCCAGCTGAGAGGATGCGAGGCGAAGGAGGGGGGCCCTTGGAAGTGAGCTGCGAAGAAGGAGCAGGGCCCTCGGAAGTGCACGGAGAAGAAGGAGCGGGGCCCTCGGAAGTGAGCGGAGAGGAAGGAGCGGGGCCCGCGGAAGTGAGTGGTCAGTTAAATCCATGGTATGTTGGTTAGTGGTCGGTTAAATCCATGGTATGTTGGTTTGTGGTCGGTTGACTTTGTAGCCTGCTGTTGGTGGGGAAAGGTCTCTTAATAATGATATTTTTTTGGTGTTTGTGTGTTTTAATTTTTACTGTAAATGCACATGTATGTTATTTAATTAAAATGGCTACATGAGCTGTAAGTTACAGGGTAGCATTTTCGGAATATCTTTGCTAAAATGTAGATTGTCAATATATAAATCAGTGCATCCATTTTATAACTACTAATGCCTCGCTTTTACAAATCTTGTTGCTGTATGATGCTTTTCCTCAAAAGGCTCCACCTCCCTCCAATGACTCTTAACCAGAGGAAAACCCTCAAACTCCACCCACAGCACAGGTGAGACTCAAACCCCCAACACGGGAGATGTGAAACAGCAGTGATACACACAGGGACACCCATGCATTAGAATAAAGTCTAAAGTTCCTTGGATAATTTTCATCATGAATCAGTGTGACAAAATCTGTGGTTACAATCTGTACAGCTGTATTTGTTGACTGCTTGGGAGTAGAAAGAGGAAAATATATGGTGAAAAAAGCTGCTTCTACAACCAGGGCCAGAGAGCAGGAAGCACCGGGGGTTTGGTTATGGGTAAGGGTCAAGCTTAGAATTAGACTGAGCTACTGTTTAAGATGAGGGTTACAGTTAGGTTTAGGGTCCTGTGTATCTCATAACACCTTGTGACATCATCAATATTCTCAGTTTTTACTTCCATGATTGGCAGCTCAAGTACTACAACTGGGATTGTGGCTAGGAGTTGAGTTGAGTGTCATGTTGGACTTGACTTTAACAGCTTGTCATTCTAGGCTACAGCAGGTGTGATGTGTAATTGTTTTAGATCACCAAAAGTGACGTTTTTCTAAATATGGTGTAATTGTGAGTAAAGCTTCACTGGTAAACCCACTCCAGGTATCTGGTGCTGAGGCCTACCCAGTATTTTACTTGGCTGATCAATGATGTGTGGTTCCTTGTTCTATTTTGTAAAGGCATTGCCTTGAAGGAACTATGATGTTTCAGACGGAGGGTCTTGGACCGTTATGGTAGAAAATACGTATAGGAAACATCTCAATTTGAAGAAAATATACCTACGAACAAAACTAGTCAACAGTGAGAAAATTATGCATTTGTTGTGTGATATATAATACTTTCCTATGATCGACTTAAATACCACTGCCTCACACATTCATTGTTGGAGGGGCTCACACCCCACCTCCTCTGTGTGTGTGTGTGGTGGAATTTGAGTGTTCTTTGTCTTGGGAGATTTCTTCAGGTACTCTGGTTTCCTCCTGCAGTCCAAATACATGCACTTAATTGAATTCTCTATAAACTGCTTATGGTGTAGAAGTGTGTTTGCCCTGTAATGGACTGCCGTCCCATCCAGGGTGTCCTCAACCACCCTGGGGATGAGCATCCTGGGATAGGCTCTATCTTTTAAGCGATTATCTTACTTGCATTATCATATGACATGTAAACCCCATCACTTTGATATGGTAAGAAAGTACGCTTTGACAGTAAGGCAATTCTAGGAAAGCGAGCCTTGTGTAAATGTTATTCGGGTCCACATGGAAGCAGTTATTTCATACGTTTTTAGAAAAGACCAATATAGATGTGAGAAATTCTTCTGGGGAAAAATAGGGAAGTGAAATTGTGTTTCTAGCTCTGCACCCACAATAATACTGCATTAAAAACAGAAAAATCTGTCTACAGATGACTGTGAGTCAGACTGATGAAGTGCTATTCTTACACGGTGAGCCCACCCATGAGGCCATTCCTCTCCTCTGGGTATCTCACAATCAGCTCTTTCCTCCATAAATGTGGAAAGCAACAGATCAGCCTAAGCGATAGAGGGTGGAGGGTGGAGGGCTGAGGTGACTGTCTCGTGAGGTGACTGTCTCGTGAGCTGACTGTGCTGTTACTTACCCCTTCTTTAAGATGTTAAATAGTCTCGACACACTGCTGCGAGTGTGAGCATGCTGCTGTGGGGCCGTGCTTCCAATAAATTTTCCTGAATCTTCCTCCTGCCGCCTGTTACCAAACGACGGCTCGAATCGTCAAGGGAGTGGACGCGATCTAATCAGAGAGCATTTGGAAGGAGTACCTAAAGTGGCAAGAAATACTTTTTATCAAGACAAATCTATAAACGTTCAGATCATCAGTGCTGATGGTAAACATTTACAACAAAAATTACGTTCCTCGCCAACAGATTAAAGCTGAGAGGACATAATAATCTTTTGATGTTGATTAACAGACCATCCATCAATCAGTCTTCATCGTCACTCTAAGCATAACGACAAATTTAGTCGTGAAGACGAAGGATTTGCTGCCTTGCCTGCAGATTCCAGTTTACAACCGTCTTCTCTTGCGACTAAAGCACAGATCAAATAATTCAGCAATATTCTAACAAGGACAGGAGCATAAATTATCCAATCATATTTCAGTCCATGTGGTGTGTAGGTGTTATAGATATGTTTCTGAAATATATTTATGTACTTTGAAATGTCAGAAAATTTGATTCAACATGAGTAATATATCTGGTTACAAAATATGATTTTTTTGTTTAGGTGACAGATACATGTCTGATTTTTAAAATGAGTTTCATGCGGCATTTAAGAGTATAAAATTCTTAGCTACTGTACATGATTTTAACATTTAGATAACGTCAGATCCCAACACAGCAAAAAACACTGCGTAATAAACAAGTGTGATATTTCTTAATAAATCCGGGAAAACTGCTTTTAACAAACAATGTCTTTTTTCTGCCCATAATCTAGTTCCCCTTTAGAGCAGACTGTTAAAGGAGGGACCCAGAGATCTTTTTCTAAATGAGGCATCCCAATTAGCTTTCCACTTACAGCAAAAAGCAGGCAATAAGATAGACAGAAGGTGAGGCTCCGCTTGGCTGTTACCAAGCCAGAGATCCCTACCACAGCGAACTCCCTGAGTGCAGAGTGCTGTTTGTCAAATTACTGCATTACTGCATAAGAAAAATAACTCTCAGAGGATCGCGAGCAATGGTGAAGAGGAAGAGAGCGACAGCGGGACCTAAAGTGATGAAGGTACAGCCGAAAACACCGCCGTTGTCATTTTGGGGCTGAGCTCGACGTGACTTCACTCAAATATATCCTTCCACAATTCAACGAGGTACACGGGCACACGTGTGGCCTGAAATAAAAAAAAAGACACAGACATGTCATCAGAGGTGATCAGAATATCCATCTGATGGTCAAATTCATCTTGAGAGCCTCCCCCAGGTGTACCGCGCTCAGCCATTCACCCCTTCCCATCTCATTACAACAATCATCTGAGATTTTACAGGCATGTGTTTTGGCCTACGGATTATCTCCGCCTGCCAGTGAAGCATCCTAGCAGTGAGCACCTCAAACTGATTTTAGCTTCCATTGGCATGAACAGTTATGGGGGTGGGGCTGATATGTCATTCAAACCCTATTTGATCCACCAGATACTACTAACACACATTCATGACAAATATTTAATGTATCTCAGGTCATCCAATGGCGTTTTACCTTCTAGGCTTTGAAAATAAATAAATGAGCAAGGCACGCAGGAAGAGTGGTGTGCAACCTTGTGTTTGTCAATAACGCCCCAGAGCACCACGTCCTGACAAACGGTTTCAAACCGGATCGTTCGAACTGCTCAGCCGCATGGTCACATTAGCTCACATGCATTACATTTGAAAGAGGACCTCCGGGGAGGGCAAAGTGCCTTCAGGCAGGATGAGTACTAAGTGTGGTGGAGTGTGTAGTCATGACACACGTATCTCTGACAGAGACACTCAATGGCTTACGTCAAAGGAAATATTCACAGCCTTCCATTCTTAGGGTATGGACTGGCAGAGTAGATGGTAACATCTCATTCATTCTTATCTATTATTCATATTTTTGTCTGCCGGCAGGTCCCATAGCTGCATTACTGGTGTGAGCGGGCTTAATTATAGGACATTCCTTGATTGGCTTGGGTGTATTTCATGAGTCAATGTAATTCTGCACTTATTATGGGATTTGGGCTAGTGTATTGGACACAGGTTATTGAATTAAGCATTTTTGTGACACCCAAATGCATCATCCATCCATCCATCCATCCATCCATCCATCATAATGTAACTGCTTATCCTAGTCATGGATGCTGAGAGGGGCTGACTCACTTAAAAATATATAATAATAATAATAATAATAATAATAATAATATTTAAGGCTATACAGCCAGTCCATCACAGCATCCGGTGAAAGAGTTCTGTTGAAACACTGTTCCATAATGATCGACACAAGTGACAGATCGATGGTGTCGGTGTGTCGACCCAGAAAGGACGTTAGGAGATCTGCCCAGTGTCGCGGGTCACCAGGTCACTCTCCTTACTCTTCCCTCTCCCACTGCCATTAAAGAGCTGCTCCTGTAATTTACCTTGCTTTTTTCCCGTATGCCATCGCAGAGGAGCTTTGAAATGCGTCCGGAAATCAGAGACTTTCATCCGGGGGCTGTAGCCTGTGAGAAATGCACGCTGCATTTCACTGCGGGAGTAGTTATCGCAAGTAAGGTCGGCACACTGACACTAATGCCTCGCCTCGCTATCCCAGAAGGCTCAGCTCACCTCTGCTGAACAATGCACTTATTCAAAGGCTTGAATGGCTGCTGTCAGCTGCTTATCTTGGCAGCGTGGTTATGGCATTTTTCTATACACCAATAAGCCACCTAATCTGCATATCTGCAGGAATCACCGTGTGTAATTAGGTTGATTAAGTGGCCAAAAGAGGCATTATGTTCCATTTTATTAATCGAATAAAACTATCTGTGTGGTTCTATTTGCATTTAGATGGATTATTCATGTTTCCATGAAACACACAGAAGTCCTTCGCATTTGATAGCATCGCAATCAGGAAAACAAGACGGGGGAACTTCTATGAAAGAATGCCTTTCATAAAGGGACGGAGTGATGGTGCCGAGCTTAGGGATGTTTGTTTAACAAAGATCACATAAACACTGTAACATTCTGTGTGCGGGGTGCAGGACAGATCCTATAACCTGACATTCGGGTTCTCTAAGCGTGCAAAGCGTTTAGTTCACACTCAATGATGTGGACAAGCGGTACTGTGCAAAAGTCTTAGGCAGACAATGACGATTCTGTTTACGTCACGTTCATGTTGGTGTAAAACTGACTTCGTGTGTCAGTTTACATATTTTAAAACGTCTCTTCATGTCATCCCAGAATTTCCAGTTACCATCCACCGTACCCATGTCCTTGTGGAGCACACCTATGTAGGAGCACAATCAATACCTCATAAAGTTTAATTAAATACTCTCACAAGTTAAGTCAGCTGGTGGTGAAAATTTAAGAAAAACACATAGAATGCCTAGGCAGCTCTCCAGGATAGGTTTGGGAGACGAAGCTGTGTTGCTCAGGCCATACAACCAGTAATATTTTGGAGAACAGAAGAAATTATTATTAGTTATATTTTGTTTTATTATTTACCTATATTCTAATGTTAAATTGCATTTTTTTTTTCCTTTTTCCTTAGCAAATATACCGTTACTGCCCAGAAATCTACCTTTAAATGTTCTACCGAGTGCCGGCCAGAGGAGGATGGGCCTCCCCCTTGAGTCTGGTTCCTCCCAAGGTTTCTTCCTCTCGAGGGAGTTTTTCCTTGCCACTGTCACCTTTGGTTTACTCTCTGGGGACTGTGGGCCCGGGACTATGTAAAGCGCTTTGTGACCGTGCTCCGTGTTAAAGGCGTTATATAAATAAAATTGAATTGAATTCTGAAAATGTGTTTTCTGTTCAATGGTCATCCATCTCTTTTCAGGCTCTGTAAGCACATTTAGTCTTGTTACTATTTATTTATTTATTATTACTATTATTGCAGGACAAAAACGTTGTACCATCACCGTGACGATTTTCGTTGTTAAAGTGTGGAGTAGGCCTTCATCACGGATAACTCAGGTTTCCTATTATCTGCAAAGCCTTTTCGTTTAGGCACCTTGTACAATATGGATTTATGCTCTAATTACAGCACTATGGACAGGCAGCCATTCCAGCAGCATTGATTAGAAACAGTTTCCGTTTGGAGATGTTTAATTTGAGAACACTGGCTTGGATTTTAAAGCAAACATTGTCATTAAAAAAATAAATTTTAATTAGGCAAGGGTTCTGATTTGGAAATCAAGGATGTCATTTATGAAGGCTTATGATTCAGGAATGAGTATTTAACTGTGGAAACAAGGACTCCGACGTGATAATAAAGATCGGCCTTCTGTCACGTCTGTGAGGATGCACCGAGGACAAAATACTGTACAAACTTGATGTGTGCAAACACGCTCAGCTGAACTCAAACACCTCATGTAAACTGCTAATCACATAGAAATATGTTTGATTTTCAGCACTGCGAGGCAAAGAATTTGATCGCTTATGTCTGTTTACCTATGGGAAAATGTATATACAGTAACACTCAAGGTTTTATTCATCAAGCTGAAGATGGATTATTGACTGTGCTGTTAGACAGTAAACAAGGCAGAATCATAGTGATGGGCATTTTGAACAAAACAGTAATCATAACACTCATGCTGATGAGAATCAAACCATGTCCTGCCTTCCATATTCTGTGGTCTCTTGTCTGTGCCTCTGAGTTACAGAGACGATCCCCCAGGCCTCCGCAAGCCTCTGCTACCCCATGCTGTACTGCTGTGCTTTTGATAAGCAAACATTGGTATGATTTGGTTTGAAACACCTACTGTACCTGTCAGAAAAATGCACATTCTGAAAGCTGCTGTCTAAAGTGGGTGGACCCACACTGCAATCTCATTGTCATTGGCTGGAGTCAGTTCACTGGCCTTCTGGGATTGATCGCTGGTCTCACCCCGCTGTCCCAGTAAGGACTTTCAAACTCTAACCCCTTTTGGTGGGTTTTGGTTATGATTGTATAGGAGTGCATTTAAGGGAGTGTGGACACCCCATCCCCCCCAAAACACACACGCACACACGCACACACACACATGCACACAAAGTGTAAAGCTTTCCAGACTCCAGGTATTGTGTGATTGGGCTCAGTATTTTAAATACACTTGCTACTCAGACGATGAATGTCCACTCTGTTCTATCCATTTTCACAAATGGCTTGAAAAAGTTGCGCAATCAAATTCAAACGGCCAGCAGAATGTTTTCACCGACATTAAATTGCTTTCTCCTCGGTGGGAACCCTGTCGCTGCCTGGCTTCTGTATCAATACTCGGTTCTGGATAGGTCGTCTGGTGCGTATGTTCAACGGTTTGAATCGACAGAAAAACGTATAAATCTGATGAAAAGCTACGAACGTAGTGACAAACTCTAAAGCAAATTTGGTTTAATGCAAATGTCCAGGCATCTTTTTCTGAAAGTTCTCTCGCACAACAATGATTGATTGCTGGGTTCATAACGATATATTTACTTTACTCGGGACTGCAGAGATGCTTTTTATAGATTTTCCTGAGCCATACTCGGTGGTGGTTGATTTCTTGTATCGGCTGTGATATTTCACAGCCGTAGAATATAACGCACGTCACAGTGAACTTCAAGGCCAGGCCTGGGAGTATACGCATCTGCCTCAGGAAAAACACAAAAGCTGGGCCATGTAGCTCAGATCTGTGGATGTGACGCTTGTCTTTTCACAGCTCGATAAGACCACATACGTTTATAAAAGTTTCATGTGTACGATTGAAACGACGGCATAATTAAGAACAAATGTCTTTTTTCACGGATTGTTATACTCCTTAACCTTAGCATTTAGAAGGTTAGAAAGATGCTCACCTAAATTTGCATGTGTGTTCAGTTCTCATGATGTTTATTTGACTGTGCCAATGTCCAGCCTGAGCACAAAAAAACAAAACCTAACCGATTTATAAATGACAGCCTTCCTGTGTCATCAGGCAATCACATCTAGCAAGTTTTGCAAAAATTTTTGCACACAAATGCACACACAGGTACACAGACACAAAAAAAGCCATGGCTATCACGTAAATTGGAATACACGCACCGACACACACGCAACGACACACACGCACCGACACACACGCAATGACACACACGCAACGACACACACGCAACGACACAAACTTATACCTAAGTAAACATACGTATGTACACAAAAACAATGACAGGTTCTACAGTATCAACAAATACGTTAATATTTACCCGTAGACCGCGCGTAATTAGAATTCAGTCATTATTGGAATGGGAACTCCACATTCACAGAAGATTTACATCCTGCTGAAAGTGTATTTACATCCCCGAAAATTAATTAGCGGTGATGCAGTTCATTTCCCCATCGGTCAAGTGAATTATCAGCTAGAAATAAGAGAATGTGTAATAAACCATGTAACCTTATTCACTACCTCATTATTACTGCGTAAATGGAGTGATGCTATTTGCAACTCTCTCTAAAGAGAGATGTGGTGCACTAATAAGGCAGATAACATCTCTGTGAGGTTAAAAAAGGAAGAAAATCAGAAAGATTTTGATCCTCAGTGAGATGAATTAAAACTGACCCTAATTTGATAAAGCATTTTTCATGTCCTGCCTTTATACTTATTACTTTATACTTATTATAAAACACTGAAGAGGATCTCAAATTGTACTCTACTATGTAGTGTTCAGCTGTGTGTTTTATAGCAATATAAATACACAGTCTTTCCTGTTGTTCATCACGCTCCCCTAGGAAGAGACGTTATTGCCCAGATCACAGAATGAAAGCTTGAAAGCGTTTTTGTTTTTTATTTTTATTTTTTATACTTGGGTCGGCAAAATGTGCGCCTGTGTCTAACAATCTCAGTTTGTGTTTTAATATGAATAAAAACGTTGTTCAGATGTGTGTGTCTTTACCCTGAAAAGGTATGAGCTCGTCAGATTTGGCGTGATCATGATGTTGACTACACTCAGTTAGCCTACGGTAGCTTGAGGAATCTTCTCCGGACGACACTCAGTTAGGCTACAGTAGCTTGAGGAATCTTCTCCGGACGACATTCAGTTAGCCTACGGTAGCTTGAGGAATCTTCTCCAGACGACACTCGGTTAGCCTACAGTAGCTTGAGGAATCTTCTCCGGACGACACTCGGTTAGCCTACGGTAGCTTGAGGAATCTTCTCCGGACGACACTCAGTTAGGCTACAGTAGCTTGAGGAATCTTCTCCGGACGACA
>JAACJT020002274.1:0-12509 GCA_009936485.2 Gymnarchus niloticus
GGAGGAGTTGGACTACCTGTGCAACCTCTGTAGGGTCCAGGTATCACCTCATGCTACCAGTAGTGACACTGACCCTATCCAAATGCAAAACTAGTGAAAAAAACAGTCAGAAAAGATGAGGAGGGGAAAATGTCAGTGACCTCCACCTGTAAAACCATTCTTGTTTTAGGCCTCATCTCATTGTTGCCTCTCTAGTGCGCCTGTTGTTAATTTTATTAACACCAAAGCAACTGAAACTGATTAGCAACCCCCTCTGCTATTTAACTGACCAGATCAATATCCCAGAAGTTTCATTGACTTGATGCTACAGTCTGATTAAAAAGTTTTCTTTTAATTTTTTTGGGCAGTATATATTTGGGTTTTTAGTGACCAGCTGCCTCATATAACACAATACTTTCCTCCTTAAGCTTGGTATAGAATAGTTTTTCATCTGCAATTTGTAATTTTGAAAAAAGAGCAGCACTATATTGATATTATGAAAATAGTATGTGAATGACACAACAATAATAGTAAATAATAATAAATTTCAAAAGGATTCCTGGATTCATCCTACTTCACCTGGTTGGTGCCGGTTGCCCTGATAAACACATGGGGCTTTTTTAAGAAAGCAGGCTTAACAAATCCAATAGTCAAACTTGAATTCTGATTGGAGAGATTCGGGGAATACATCCTGGGGTTTTCAGTTTTCTACAATCAGAATTTGGGTTTAACATTCGGATTTGTTAAACCAGCTTTTTGAAACGGGCCCGTGTTCTGGAGGGTATCCGGGGGAGGGGGGTTACCGCTCGATCATATACTGCCTTAGTTAGCTCTCCCTCTCTTCTACGATTAGATAGCGAAGGTCAATTCACCCGTAGAAACTCGGAAAAAAGGCTTAAGCTCCTGCATGTTTTCGTTTTTCCCTTCGGCTGCGTGAGCCAATCATAGTCAGGGAGAGAAGTCTTCCGAACGCTCTCTTTGGTCAAACGGTCCTGTCAGTCGAGGTGAAACGACAACGTCATTCCTTTGTGTACTACTCATACGGAGTCCACTATAGAACGCGGCATCTCAGCGGGTGGGTGGTGGTTGTTTGTTTCTCGGTTTCCGCGCCTCCGGCACTCGAGAATCTACGATTTGGCGTTTTATTTTCAGCGGAGATCTTCTAGGATCTTCTGCGACTCTGGAACAAACTTGTTCTTGGCCATCTTTTAATCGGGTCATCGTGAGACATCAGCTGCTTATCAGCAAGATTACCACTCGAGCGCTCCATCAAAGGATTCTCCTAGGACATCGCCAACTGATTGCCTGCATCAATCGGTTGGCCTTTTTACCCCGTACCTCCCTACAAACTGTTCCAGCTGTTATCCCGAGCAGTCTGGGTGTGGACATGGTCCCAGAAGTGACGGCGGCTGCAGCCTTCATATCCAGGCTGCTTAGGACAACTGGGTCCCTCAGCGAACAGCAGCTTCGGGTCTTTAATGACTGCCTGCAACAAGCACTGACAGGTAATTTTATACAATGTAAATGCATTTTAATTATTACAATATGAAGTTTATTCCTTCCGTACTGCTCAGTAATCTTTGTCGGATTGCGAAGTATTGTTTAATACAACATATGATTGTCTATGGCTGCACAGTTTAATTTAACCAGCAGTCGGGGGTGTTCTGTACTTATTTAACAGGCCAAGTCTAGACATGCCCACACAGCTTTGCTACGTACTGATCGCCAACGTTTTAGTATTCGTTTAGACAAGTTCTTACAATTACCCAAAATGGTCTTTTTATACACTTTTCTTTTATGTTCTTTTACATATTATGAAAACTGGATTTGCCATAATGATACCTTGTATCTTAAGGGGAAAATCTGTGTTTCCACCCACTGATGACTGTTAGAAAAGGGAATGGGGGACATGTTCTATTCTTGGATGTTTATCTTATCTCCAACAGAGCACTATGAGCACCACTGGTTCCCAGAGCAGCCCCAGAAGGGCTCGGGGTACCGCTGCATTCGGATCAACCACAAGGTGGACCCTCTGGTGGCTCGGGTTGCTGGTCAGGTGGGTCTGAGCGGCCCCCAGCTCTTCCAGCTGCTGCCCAGGGAGTTGACCTTGTGGGTGGATCCGTTCGAGGTGTCTTACCGCATCGGAGAAGATGGTTCCATCTGTGTGCTTTATGAAGCTCGACCGACGCACACTAGTGTGGTCCCCAGCTCTGTTGCCCACTGGGCCCAAATCTGCCAGAACAGTGTCCTCATGGGTCGGGCCAGTCCACCCAAAAACTACTTGATGACCGTCTCCAGTTAGGGAGAGAGGGCACCATCAGGACTTCGTATCTCATCCACTTCCTCCTTTTTGTCTTCCACTAAGTGGAATTATTTTAGTAAATGCACTACATCAAATTAAAGAATCTCTTGTCCTTCTTGCCCCACCTATGTTTGCTAACTGCGGAACAATGAAAGTGCACTGAGTCTAGCATTTTTGCTGTAGGCCTAAGTGACTAGAAGCCGACAGAAAGGCTGACTCACCCACAGTCTTATCCTCAGCTTTTATTGACACTGTTTACAGCATTAGCTTTGGCCCTGGGGGCTGTTATTATGGAAAAATACACCCTGGTGCTACCTTCTGTTTTTTTCCAGATGGGGACTAATATTTTTATTGATATAATGGTGCAATAATATGACTCCAGGCAAAAAGAAGTGCAACATAAGTGACTGTCATTGTTGGCCATAAGCTCCCCTCCCCCACCCTGACACCAGACCCCTTGGTGATGGACAGCAAGCTGTTTAGCCTCCCCCACCCCTTCTCACCAGGTTAAACCAAAGAGGATCCGTGATGTGGAGTTACTACACTGTAAATCTAACATGGTGCAGTCTAAAATGACAATAGCCAGTATTCTGTGTTTTGGATGAAACTGCCACTGTTTACATATTCGTGATGAATGTTGCCTTCCTCAGAAAAAATATTTTTGTACAGTAGCCCCCAAGCTTAGCTAACAAATTTAAATCCTGTCTTTTGGGAGATTTGGGTGGTGCTCTTGGAAGAATGGTATTGATATTTTGTGAGTTGTACAACCTCCCCCACCAAATGAGGAAACTCTGGTTGCAATTGGGTTGTGAAACACCACTGTGCCAATACTCGTGACACCTGCACTGGGATTGCAGCAAACTCTAGCTTATGTCTTCAACTGAGCTGTTGAGCAGTTGGTTTCATGTACTGCTTAAAATGTAGAATTCATACTGAATGATTTGTGAGTGATACGTTCTATGTACATTTAGTTTTTTTGGATGTGTACATGTATAGTGTACAGTTTTGTACTTGTCAAATTAAATTTTAATACAAAACTTCATAATACCAAAATGATCCTCTCTGTTTTAGCTAATCCAAGGAAACCTATCAACCTGCTTAAACTGCACACTGTGAAATGTTATGTCATCTTTCACTTAAGAGTTTGCAGTGTAATGCATTGTTGTGTTGTAGAAACACGTCAGATCTCATTTTTGAAGACTACCCTTTGATATGTGTATGATTTTATAGTAGCCCATTCTTCTGGTATGCTAAGAGAAGTCTTTGTGCACTCCTAGTGCCATAACATTTTAAAGGGGCAAAAATCCAGATGGACAACAAAGTTTCCAAAGGGTCTATACCTGGGAATTTCTTAAACCTTTTAGCTATATTAATGATGGTAAAATGTTGAGAGATTGTTGCAGTGACTGAAGCACAGTGTAATCAAAATATGGCTGATAAATGACAATGCCATTTTCATATAATATGACCACTTCTATGATCAAAAAAATTTAGCCGGTGACCACGTCAAATTAACTCAGAAACTGAGGGCATGAAACTGAAGCACTGCAGGAGGTCAGACACACCCCACCCAGCTAAAAAATGTTGGCCAAACACCTTAGATAAGCTGCAGCTGCATATACTAAACAGTCACGACTGCTCTGAGATGTCTGCTGTAGTGTTCAGTGGATCCCTCCATATTATATGTATCAAATGAACAGATTGTTAAATTATTGGGGTTTGAAGAGCTGTGTTTTGCTTAACTCTCCTTCTGCTCCTCAAGCTCATGTCTGAATTTGATTTACTTGTTTCAGTTATACTGCAGGTACTTGTGACTAAACTGGGAGACAAGCTTGTCTTTGCACTGGCTCTCTGCATTATTGTGGTCAGGGTCAATGAGGGAACCATGGATAGGGCTGAGGAAGTAATCTGCCCAGCAGCAGAGCTTCAGTTCCTCCACATTTCATACTTGCAGTGTGTCTGCCTGCTTATCAGCGAAAGCTGCCAGACCCACATCAACACCTATCCCATAATAGGCCATTATTCTGTCTTATTATTGGGCCTGGTCTCACACATTCAGGAAAACTGAGCACCCAAGCACGTCTTCTGAGTGCAAGATGTCAAACACATTTTTTGGGCAGGGCAATAGTACTCCAGTCTGGTTTCAAGATCCTTTTTAAAATGTCTCGGAATTCTTTTGGACTCAGTGGTATTTGTATTCGTTCTTGTCTTGGTCTTGGCAATTAGTCTACTCAAATGCAATCATTGATCTCGGCCAAGACCAGCTTTGCCCTAACCTTCAAATGGTCCTGGTGTCGCTGAATCACACAACTGTCCGTCAGCTGAACCTTAAAAGACAAGGAGCCTAACTGAGTCCATGTGTTGCAAAAGAGTGGCAGAGATGCTTCACTGGAGCCTGGGTGGTAATAGAAAGCATGATCTGCACATCCATCCACTTTGAAAGACCATCTATGACTACAGTCTCTTTCCATGCTATTGCATTCCAGTGTTTTTTCCACCAATTGCATTCAAGTTACTTCTCTATGACCACTTCAGCTGTATGGAATGGTGACATGGGAAAAGAGTCTGTTATTTGAGAACAAGCAGTACCATGTACTATTGAAACAATCTCACTAAGTATTTGACTCCACTATAGTAAAATTTGATTTTTCAAACCATAAAGAATCCTTGAGCAGCTTATGGCGAAAAAAAGTACAAGGGCACCGGCAAGTTTTGCATTAGGATGATATGTCAGACACCTATAAAGACACCATTAAGAGGCAAGCTAACAGGTACAGCTGATCAAGTAGTTCCAGATCTCAAGTAGTTGCAGAATTATACCTTATTTAATTTATTTGAGATGTGGCTAAAATTATGTGTTGAAACTTTTCATGTGAGGTTCAATTCATTTTGAATATATTTGCTCAAAATCATGGATTGTCTAGCTTATTTAAATTTACAAACATCACATGAATGGAACTTCAACATTGTCACCACCTCCACAAAGGAAGATCTGGAGAAGTTTCAAGTGAAAATCTGGGGCCTGTTCCTGAAAGCAGGCTTAACAAATCCTATAGTCAAACCTGAATTCTGATTGGAGAAATTCACGGAGATTCTGGGAATCATCAAATCCTGAAGCTGGGCTTTCAGTTTTATCAGAGTTCAGGTTTGACTACCAGATATGTTCAGCCTGCTTTCTAGAATACCCCCCAAGGTATGTATAAAAAAAAAACTAGTGCTGTGCTTATGTTATAAGAGTCATGTACTTGAGAGGTTTTTGATTAAATTTGAATTACACAGAACAGTGCTAATTATATTAACACTAATGAATCCATTGTCATATGTTTTTACCAAAATATGTTTGTTGCCAAATTACATAACATTGTGAAAGCAAGGTTTAAACAATGAGTCTTTGGGTTAGAAAGACTGAGTGAATTTTCAAGTACAGCAGAACTATGGTGCTAATGAATAAATGTCACCAATTTGGCAAACTTTTTGAAGATGCCTCTAGGTATACTTTGATGTGGAAAAAGTGGTGGCCAGAGGAATGTTTAAATGTCATGTAACTTCATCCTAGCACAAAACTGGTAAAATTTAAGTCCCAAATACTATGAACAGGCCAATCAGTGAATATTTGCTTTTATATATATATACATACATGTATATGTATAGGAACTTTCAGAGCAGTGCCATGTTACCATATTGCAAAAAGGTGCAATAGGGGATTAAATCTGTTGTCCACAATAAGTCTGCATGGATATTACTGACTCTAATTATTCCATCAGAGAGATTTTGTCTAGAAAAATGGTTAAGTTGTAGTCAAGGCAACATTTTTTTGACTCTGTCTTGACTCGATCTCAACAAGTCATGGCCTTGGACTTAACTTGTATTTCACAAAGATCGGCTTGACTTCAGCCCTGCTGCTGGGTGCAAGTCCTAAATGCATGGTATTCTGCATGCTTGTCCCAAACACTCACTTTTCTGGGTGAGAATCCTAAACACTCGGGCTTCTGAGTGAGAAACCGAAACACTAGGTCTTCTCGGTGTGAATACCAAACACTTGTTTTCTGGATGACATTCCCAAATGCTTGGGAGTCTAGATGTAACACAAACACTAGGTCTTCTGGGTGCGAGTCCAAAACACTTGATCTTCTGAGTGACATTCCCAATTGCTTGGGCTTCTCGGTATGAACCCCTAACACTAGATGTTCTGGGTGCAAATCCCAAACACTCAGTCTCCATTATTTTCTTCTTCTACAGTTCAAATGATGACAGAAAAGCTTTGTGTTTCACAATTTTATACTTTCCCCCTTTTTATTGTTGGATATTTTTCTGATGATACCCAGCTTTCTACCTTCAATGACTGAACAGTTTTAACATGCATCCCTGTGGTGACAAAAAAAACACATCTCTTCATCACGAATGAGACTATCTGGTGTGTGTGTGTGTGTGGGGGGGGGGGGGTTGTGTCCTCATATAACTACCTGGAAGTCTGCTGAATCTCCAAAACACCCAATTACACCTTCTGTGTATCTGTAGAATCACTGCTCTGTTATCTGATGGACAGTTACAATTTTCCATTTTGCGGATGTATCGTGCACATAATGCTTGGTGAGGGATAGGTTGTAGGAATGCAAGAGAATCTAATTTCTAAAGACTGTGTACAAAAACATTTAATAATATACAGTATCCATCCGTGTAACCATCCATCTTGTACTACCTATTTCAATTCAATTCAATTCAATTTTATTTATATAGCGCCTTTAAAAAAGAGCATTGTCACAAAGCACTTTACATAGTCCCGGGTCCAGGGTCCCCAGAGAGTTAGCCAAAGTTGACAGTGGCAAGGAACTTCCCTTCTTCCTCCCTCAGGAGGAAGAAACTTTGGGAGGAACCAGACTCAAGGGGAGGCCCATCCTCCTCTGACTGGCACTGGGCAGGACAAGTTTAACACAATTCATTAACACAATATCAAACAACAATGAGGTATAATTGTCAGATGGACAGCAGTGTTTTGGAGGAGGCATTCAGGTGATCTGTTTGACGAGCAGGTTTGGTGATTCAGATGATGGTTAACTGGTCAGGGTGAACAGCTGATGGGGAATGCCAGCAGTAGGCCAGCAGACAAATAATGGGACCTCTTGAGTCTGGACCTCTTGAGAGGACCACTCCAGAAAGCAAGGTGGGTTGGAGAGAGAACCTTGCAAGATATATTCTGGAGCCAAGACATGCAAGGCCTTATAGGTTAATAATAGCACTTATCCTCACAGTTGCAATGAGTCTGTTCCAAGAAGCAAAAAACACAAGACAGGAGACACATTGCAAGGCTCACCCAATCGCACATGTTCACACACAATATGAGCAAGCTAGAGAGACCAATTTTTTCTAACAGCATTTATTTGGATAATGGGAGGAAACCAGAGTACCCAGGGAAAAAACCAAGAACATGCAATTTCCACACACGGAACAGATTATTGCCAGATGGCCGATCTTGCTGCCCTTTTATAAGACATCTAGGTTAAACTCTTCTTTTAACCAAACAATGTCTCAGCAGAGCTGAGTGCTAGCTTTGCTGATCCCCCACCAAGCCCTCACTAACATGCACCTAAAGTAGATGTGTATGTGATGTCATCCCCACTGGTGGACACCCAAAGGCACCATCTCCATGGTTTTGGTGTCTTGGGAGACTGGGCCGGGTATAGATGCCAGCAAGTAAAAAGTGGAGACTATAAGTGGTTCGGTGAAGCACTGGCGCACATATGAGGACCAGCGATATTTTAATAATAACAATAGTTTCAATTTTCAATTCAATTTTATTTATATAGCGCTTTTAACACAAAGCACTGTCACAAAGCGCTTCACATAGTCCCGGGCCCACAGTCCGCAGAGAGTAAGCCAAAGGCGACAGTGGCAAGGAAAAACTCCCTCAAGAGGAAGAAACCTTGGGAGGAACCAGACTCAAAGGGGAAGCCCATCCTCCTCAGGCCAGCACCGGGCAGGACAAATTACTGAATACAAATTAGAACAATAGGTACAAAAGAGCAAGTCTTGTATCAATAATTTATTAATTTTTATTAATAATAATAATAACTTTATTTGTATAGCGCTTTTCAAACCAGGTGGCACAAAGTGCTTTACATCATAATAAAATTAAAACATTCCAGAAAAGTTCAAATAAAAGGAAAAAAAAGGACTAAATGTTAAACGATAAAAAATAATTCTTAAACACGACTTAAAAATGGCTATTGAAACACCTGACCTAATGCTTGCTGTAAGCTGTTCCAAAGTGCTAATGCTAAACGATAAAAATGCTAAATGATAAATGCCAAACAATAAAAAGTAGTTCTTAAACGCGACTTAAAAATGGCTACTGAAACACCTGACCTAATGTTTGGCTGTAAGCTGTTCCAAAGTCTAACACAGAAAAAGCTTTATCACCTTCAGTCTTTAGTCTTGACTTTGGAACAGCAAGTAGGCCCTTGCCAGATGATCGTAAAGGTCTCATTGTTTAATAGGGAACTAATAATTCAGATATATACTCTGGAGCCAAGCCATGTAAAGCTTTAAAAGTGATCAATACAATTTTAAAATAAATTCTGAATTTAACCAGTGAAGTGAAGCCAAAATTGGGGTAATAAACCCTTGATCTTGTAAGTAGTCTGGCTGCAGCATTCTGTACCAACTGGAGACAAGCAATGGAAGAACTGTTCAGTGAAGCAAATATAGCATTACAATAGTCCAGGCGAGATGTAATAAAAACATGTATGACTTGTTCTGTATCTTTTGAAGAAACAGATGCTCTAACTTTCGAATATTTCTCAGCTGATAAAAGCCAGACTGAACCAGTTTATTAACATGAAGGTTAAAATTTAAGCTGGAGTCAGATCACTCCTAAATTCCTAGATAATGGTTTAATGTGTGCCAATGAACCCAAGGCCTGCTTCACATGAGTTGTCTTACATTGTGGGCCAATTACTAAAATCTCTGTTTTGTTGGTGTTAAGCTGAAGATAGTTACAGGACATCCAATTTCTCACATCATTATTACAGTCTAAAAGAATTGATACATTAGCCACATTGTTTGGATACAGACAGGTAGAGCTGTAAATCAGCATATCAGTAAAAGTTAATGTCATATTGCCAGGTGACATGTCCAAGAGGGAGCATATATAGAGAAAATAAAATTGGGCCTAAAATTGAGCCTTCAGGTATCCCACCTGTAAGCATAGGATGAAACCTCCTCACCAACAGCAACTGAGAAAGTCCTATTAGATAAATATGATGCTGGACAGCGGAGTGGGTGGCCAAATCTGCAGTGCGCCTGTTATGACCCGAATCTGTGAGCGTGTTGATTATTAGCTCACCAGCAGGGAGGGGTCAGAGAGGCTGCCCTTATCTGAGAGCTTCTGGGTACATGTGCTATCACATTTCAGACTGGATATGTGCATGTGAATGTATGTTCATGTCGATATGTATGTTTACACAGCAAGAAATGCCTATAGGCATGTTCATCTGGGAGACATTTGTATCAGTGTTTGTGTTTGATGAGCCAAATGACAGTGGCAAGACAGCCTGGTTGCTGTGGTGACTTGATAATTATAAACACGATGCATGTGGGTGAAGGGCATCATGTCCAAGCAGGTCTAAGCACGTCCAGGTGATTTCCCCAGCCATTTGTTTGAATGCAGGAAACAGGAGCAGGAAACCACAAAATGGAAGGTGTCCTGAGTTCTGGTAGACTGTTCAGATGGATCATTATTAAAGATGAAAACAATCAGCCCAGCCACTTTCCACTTGGAAGGCTATTCCAAGCCTTGTCATCGCTTGCCACTTAAGGAGTGAACACTTTACGCAAAGCCAGTCTTAGCTAAAGTTACTATTTGAGGAAGGCTTTTGCCGGCAGATTCCTAAAAGGCCATGTTCAAAATCCAGGTGGGCAGGTCCATCAGCAGCTGGAGGCCTGAAACCACAGCCTAGGGTTCTGCATGCCTCTACTGTTAGTTTCACAGAATGTCAAGCAGGCAGAGGCAAGCCAGTGCATGTGAAGGACAATCAACTACAAATAGTTTTACCCCCATCCATCCACAGGCTTTTGGCATTAATAGCATTTCGATAGCCTCATATCATTAAGTTACTTTCTCATCTGTATTTATTGCTCTCTCTTAATGTAACATTGCATCAGACCCCACTTTCACAGCGCTCTGTGGAATGCAAAACCTCCCACGCCATGCAGACCATTGCGGTGAGAGAGGCTTGGAAACCAAGCATTGTATGAACCGTTACTAAGTCCAGCTTGGCAACTCAAAGCGGATGAGCCACCTCAGTCATCTAAAAGGGCTACACGAAGGAAGAGTGTGTGAATGGATCGATCAATCTATAATTAGAAGGTAACTCCACAGCAAACTATGAGGACCACCATTCCCCCATGTCCTGGGGCCCTGCCTTTACTCCACCATTGTGCCGCCTTCTGTTCTGTTTTGGTATCTGTCTTCTCACATTTTTTTTTGCATATTGAACAGCAGTGCAGGAACTGCCTGGATTCACTATCTATGTAAATAATTCAGCACAAAGGTGCTGATCTCCAGTTTGCCCAATTGGGGCTATAACTGGCAAAACACACTCTGCATTCAGTACTTTGTAAAAGAGGTCATAAACAAAATGGCAATCACATGCAGCAGAAATACCTCTAAAGCAATCCTTCCCCTCCTCATTGATCAAAAACAAAACCTGACACCTGCCTGGATCCATTATAGGCTGAAAAATTGTCTTCCACAGGTTTGTTTTGCAACTATGTATCTGTCTTATTAGTGACATTGATGTTTGTCACTTTGCATTGTGCTTGTACCTTGTGTTTATGTGTCTGTCACTGAAAAAATGCATTTGGATGTTCCTGGCCATGTGTATGCATCAGTGTGCTCACCACCCAACCTCAACACTAAGTCTACCCTGAACTGTTCTGTCAGTGCTATCACTCCTGCTTCACATGTTCTGTGTGTTGTTGGAGTGCTAGCATTCAACGATTCCTCATACCTGTGTCCCCATTGGCCTCTCCCTCATAGTTATGCTGCCATATATAGTTATGCTGGAGCTCTTGCTGTTTTATTTGCAAATGTTCTGCCGCTTTAAATTGCTGCTCTGCTCACAAACATTCTCTTTCCCCACACCCCCTTCTTTGGAGTGCTTCTTTTGGAGGTTTGGATTCAGAGAGATCCCCATATTGTCTGCTGGCCTTCCATGCCCTCCCTCCACTTCAGCTGTCCACACTGACTGGCTTGCTGCCTCCTGAGCCACCAAACTTGCTCTTCAATCCTGATAATCCTGATTGCCCAACTGCATCCTCAAATACCCCGCTGTCCTTAAAAGTGTTATACAACATCGTTTTCAGTTGTACTAATGAATTTGTCCTGCCTGGTGCTGACCAGCGGAGGATGGGTTTCCCCCTTGAGTCTGGTTACTTCCATCCTCTCAAGGGAGTTTTTCCTTGCCGCTGTTGCCTTTGGCTTACTCTCTGAGGACCCTGGCCCTATGTAAAGCACTTTGTGACAGTGCTTCTTGTTAAAGGCGCTATATAAATAAAATTGAATTGAATCTACCGCAACCTCCACTTCCTTGTCATTCACTTCAAGTCAGATTCATTCTCACCTAACTGCTGTGCTGCTCACGCCAGACAGACACACCTGGGCCGTGGAGTAAGAGGGGGGCTTATAAAAGTATTGCATTTTACAATTCATTTTTATGCCATGGCTGTATTGCTGGAGGTGAGCAAACAATACTCATTGAACAATAGATTAAAAAATATATATGCACTAAATCCACAACGGGGCAGCAATTATTTTATTGTAAAATAAAATGCAATTAGGTCCCTGTGGTTGATGTACAGAGTAGTGGTTGTACTCATATCTGCATTAGTTTCAAAAGGGAGTTGTTGCTTCCTGCTAACAAGGCCAAACATCAGGAATTCTGTTTGTCTCAGCATCAAATTGTATGTCAAAGGAAAGAATGAATTTTTATAAAACTATGGGAAAGCTTCTCTGAGCATTCTGATCCTTTCTGTTATGGAAACACTGTAATGGATATCTGACAGGACTTAGTTCCCAAATCTTGTCATCCACTGCTAATATGCCTCCTAGCTCATATTTGTTAACGGAAGTCCATTAAACACTGTGTTGAAGTGAAGAATCAGAATCAGAATCAGAATATCTTTATTGTCATTGTAACGGGTACAACGAAATTAAGTGCAGTCCCTGTGT
>JAACJT020002275.1:0-12506 GCA_009936485.2 Gymnarchus niloticus
CCTTATTTATATATTTCTCCCTATTTATTTTCCTGTATAAATCTCTCTGACACAGGGACTGCACTTAATTTCGTTGTGCCCGTTACAATGACAATAAAGATATTCTGATTCTGATACTAAATGTTCAGTGTATAGTGCGTCTTGCATAACAAATTTTTGCATGTTTTTAAGGTACTACTTTAATAAGGAAGGCGACTTCAATAATCTGACAGCCGCAGCATTCCACAAGAAGACTCATCTTCTGGTGACCGGTTTCGCTTCTGGAATCTTCCACCTGCATGAGCTTCCAGAGTTCAGCCTGATCCACTCACTCAGGTTAGAAGCGCCCCCCCCCGGCTAGTGGAGGCCGAGTGGCGCCTTGGCCGTGGTTCTCTGGGTGTGGCTTAGGGTTACCTGGCAGCACAGGGTTCTCACCACGTTCCTGGATTTGCCTTTCAGCATTTCAGACCAGAGGATCTCCTCCATTGCCATTAACTGCACGGGGGACTGGATAGGTTTTGGCTGCTCAGGTAGGACCATGATTGGGAGAAGCCTGACGCTCCAGACATGCATTGTTAGGATCCATGAATGTACATCTTTTTGTTTGATCTGAGGTTCATCCTGGAATATGAAAGTTGACTTTGTTGTGGGCCACAGGCTGAGGTGTGTGTGTGTGTGTGTGTGTGTGTGTGTGTGTGTGACTTTTTTTCTAGGTTTGGGCCAGCTGCTGGTGTGGGAATGGCAAAGTGAGTCCTACATATTCAAGCAGCAAGGACACTTCAACAATATGGTTGCCCTTGCCTACTCACCAGATGGCCAGTACGTTGCTACAGGAGGGGATGATGGGAAGGTAAGACAGTACCTCTGATGTGTCCAGAGCATGCCGTGATTGTCCTGTGTGTGTTGCCATCAGTAGTAATCAAAAGTGGGTACCACAAGTCATGGGTGACATTGTGGAAGGTGATGGGTCCCACGTGCCGTAGGTGAAGGTGTGGAACACTAACAGCGGCCTCTGCTTCGTCACGTTCCTGGAGCACACGAGCAGCGTCACCAGTGTCACATTTACCTCGCGCGGCTTTGTCATCGTCAGCGCCTCGCTGGACGGTACCGTCAGAGCCTTCGATTTGCACAGGTGGGGCTCCTTCCACATACACGGTCACTGACGTGGAGTTGATTGTTGGGTTCTAATGGGCCCTACCTCCACAGGTACCGTAACTTCCGCACCTTCACGTCTCCTCGGCCGACCCAGTTCTCCTGCCTGGCCGTGGACTGCAGCGGGGAGCTGGTCAGCGCTGGTGCACGGGACTCCTTCGACATCTTCATCTGGTCCATGCAGACAGGCCGCTTGTTGGAGGTGGGTCTGCGTTCATCTGTGTTTCCATGGTGTTTGTGCCGAAAAGCCAGTTAAGTTTTCAGCCTGGTTTCCCTCGCAGGGGGTGAGACCTACTCGGTACAACTCGTATGATGCAATTATTTCAAAACAAAATGTCCTTGGAAATGAATCAGTAATGCAACTATAGCTACAAATTTTTGTGTGGAAAGCTATCCAAATAGACCTCAGTGCAACAGGTCACACCTTTTCATCGCCAGGTCAAAGTTTACTTGCCCCAAGAACTGTGACTTTGTAGTGGGCCTGTGAGGTTCCACACTCATCTCACACTTGGTACACCTAAGAATAGCACATTCAGCCGTGGCAGATAAATGTGTAGTGCTTGATTTGGAACGGAGTTCTGGTCTTGCCGTGGTTCTCACCTGCCTTTGCTATAATCTTGTCATTTTTCTGTACCACCACACCTTTTTTGTAGTCTGAGTTACTGAGTCTTTGCGTTTTCCTCATCCGCATTGCATTGTAACCATTTAAGCAGACTTTTAGGTTTATGCTGGTTTAGGTTTATAATGGTTTTGTAGCGAATGTCATTTTTGCTGCCTTTTGCCTTTTTTAAATTAGAACAATTAGCAGTAGATACTTTTGTCCATAGTGTTTTGGGACACTCATTTATACCCTTGGTTTTGGAACGAGACAGAAGTTGGTCCTCCTTTGCCTCCACTCTTTGGGAAAGGCTTTACTCTAGATGTTTGAATATTGATGGTGGGATTTTCTGGCAATCAGCCATAACGGCATCAGTGAGGTTGGGTATTGATGTTGGGTCATCGGGTCCCTTTCTGTTTCTGTGGCCTATGACATCACAACTGAACTCATGTTGTTTATAGAAGTTTCCACATCACAATCACTTCGTTTGCAGTTAACCAAGGCAGAAATTTTGATACTGACTTGAGAAGGTGGCATCTTATGATGGTGCCACGGTGAAAGTCAGTGATCTCTTCAGTTTGACCGATTCTACCACCAGTGCTTGTTGATGGAAATTGCATGGCTGTGTGTTTAATTGTACAACTGTCTCAGCAATGAGTATTGGTTAATTACCCAAGTCCAAAAGTGGGGACACCCCTATTAACTGGTGTCCCCATACTTTTGTCCATATAGTGTAACAATTCCAGTTCCCTCTGGTTTCCTAATTAGTACTGCTTGCACATAAGTTTCACACTGTTCGGTTTCCCCGTGTGGAAGAGAAGGCAGTTCAGGCGAGCAGATTTTAGTCCAGTGCTAATGGTGTTGACGCTGTGGTTCAGATGTTGCCCTTACAGTCATCAATGTGACTGACAGGTGCTGGCAGGCCACGAGGGCCCAGTCAGCTGCCTCAGCTTCAACCCCATGCGGTCAATGTTGGCCAGCTCCTCCTGGGACCGCACCGTCAAGCTATGGGACATGATGGACAGCTGGGAGACCAAGGAGACGCTGCAGCTCACCGCTGATGGTACGGTCCTGGCACAGCCCGTGGTGACGTATCTCTTGTGTGCTCAGCCGTGTCTTCATGAGTCGATGCCAACAGTGAGGGGTTATCTTTGTCACTTTAAGAATAGGCGAAGCTGGATTGTGATTTCGAAGCCACTGAGTTTGTGTCTTCAGCTGACACCCTCTTTATTAGATTGGTCTCTGGCAATATTTCTTGTCTAAACAGAGCCCCTTCCGGTCATATTGCCATACCTCTCTGAGCGACAAGTGCCTCCATCAGTACAAGTAGGCTGAATAAACATGGTGAACGGACTAAGCACTGACGGTGACATGTGTCCAACCTCTCTCAGGCCTGGCAGTTACCTACAGATCAGATGGCCAGGAGCTAGCAGTGGCCACATTGGATGGTGAGATCTCTTTCTGGAACCCACAGACAGCTACCCAAACGGGCTCCATCGTGGGCCGCCATGATCTTCAAATGGGCCGCAAGGAGATGGACAAGATCACTGCTAAGCAGGCAGCCAAGGGCAAGTGAGTATCCTCAGGTGATGTCAGGATCATCTTGATGGTTTTGGTCGCCGCCACCTGTTGAGGCAAACAGACCCACCCCGTGGCACATCTGCTGGACTCTTCACCCATGGTTTAGCCGATGGCCATTGAGGCTAACAGCATTAGTTCACTGGTTCACTACTTTACCTTGCTGGTGAGTGTTTTCAGGTCACCTTTTCAACCCTTGTTTCACATGCCTTCATAGGTCCTTCAACTCACTGTGCTACTCCGCTGATGGCCAGTCCATCCTGGCTGGTGGTCAGTCCAAGTTCATCTGCATCTACAATGTCAGGGAGCAGATCCTCGTCAAGAAGTTTGAGATCTCCTGTAACATGTCCTTGGATGCCATGGAGGTGAGATTCCCTGATTGGTTAAGTGCATAGGGGATTAAGAAGATGAGTGATTTAGCCAAGGGGTCAAAAAAGCCAACATGGGTATTGGTACATCTCCAGTTGATGTTTGCTATGGCTGTAGAACTTAACTGGGAATGGCAGTGGTAGCTCACAGTGGGGTCTTCGTAAATACTTGGATAAAAGCACTAAAGCATGTAAATAGTCTAAAGTGATGTTAAATGTTTGCAACCGTGTAATTCTTTATCTGGTTTTCTTATTTTTAGAAAACGTATTGGACTTAATGGATCCACATATATAGATGTTGGGAGCTACATCCTGCTTACAGTGTATATTTATTTACAGCGTTAAGCCCAGGGTAGACAGCAGTGCAGTCTCTCACGTTTATTGTTTTTGTGACAACACAACAAACAGATTATAGTTTTCCATGGTAATTTGCTGTTTACTGGAATGTGTTGTTGACACGTTCTGTGCTACGGTGCCTATTGAAGCCTAATTTAAAGATGACTAATCCACGGTGAAACCTTTGTGCTGGGCCTCTAGGAGTACCTGGACCGGAGGAAAATGACTGAATTTGGGAGTCTGGCTCTGCTGGATGAAGGGGTTGGGGATGGGGACACTGTGGCTGTCAGCCTTCCTGGTGTCCGGAAAGGTACAAAGGGGATGTCGTATTGGGATGTCAGTCTGGTACTGTGATCTGTCTTTATGGAAGTGGCATTCAGCTGTGAGCTTAGGTCACTGTGGCAGTCATATCACAATAATGAGCAGAATCTTGGTGGAATTATGAGTTAATTACGATGATGTGAGAAGGCCTTATTGTTCCTGCGCCACATTCTGCAGTCATGTCAGCCTGTCTCTGGGATGTGACTCTGCTTTTGTGATGTCAGTGTGGTACAGTGATGTGATCTGTGAAAAATGGCCTGATTTCTGAGTTGGTGCACCTGACGAATGACCCCTGCAGGAGACATGAGCTCTCGACATTTCAAACCAGAGATCCGAGTGACCTCCTTGCACTTCTCCCCCACGGGTAAGTCCATTGCACCTGAAGTCATGGGGCCACTGTCTAGACAGAGAGACAAAGTTAACCATATTATTGCCTAGCTAAAATTACATTCCATACACAATATGACCAAAAGTATGTGGATACCCCTTTCAATTAGTGGAATTGGCTAATTAAGCCAAATTCTGATAGCAAAGGCTGATACGGGTGCATACTTAAGCACATGGTCATGCAATCTGCAGCACCAAACACGGGCAGTAGGAAGGGTCACACTGAGATGCCATCATAGGATGACATCTTTCCAGCCCTGCCCTAGTCAGCTGCAGGTGAAGTGAAAATGACTAGAAGAACAAGACTTTAGTTATGATGTGGGACCTGATAGCCCATCATTGGTACCCCACCTCACTAGTGCTGTTACAGCTGCGTGGCAGCAGATTCCACCAACAATATTCCAACATATAATGGAACGCTTTTCCAGAAGAGCAGAGGCTAATGTAGCAGCAAAGGAAGACCAACTTCCTGTTTATACCCTTGGTTTTGGAATGAATTGTTGCACAAACAGATGAGAAGCACTTTTTTAAACTTTTGGCATTTTTTTGTCATTCATTGACTGCAAAATACATTTTATCTTTGAGTTGAAGTCCTGAAATTCTCTGCTGCCTTAAATGCTCAACGAAAACTAGTATAGAAGTTTCTTATTATTCAGAATTTGGCTTCCTGTATGTGCAGCACTCATTTACTCTGTGATCCTGTACCTTCAATGCTATGCTGTATTTGTCTTCTGGATCGGTAACCTGAGAGCTTATATTCACTTTAATTTGTCCAATGTAACACTCATTAAAGCGAGAGTCCGTTCATGGTTAAGAGCTTTGTTCAGTTAAACATTAGCACATGGTTGCCCATTCCTTGGGGCATTTATATCTGTTTTACTCAACCCCCAGGCCGTAGTTGGGCAGCCACCTCTACCGAGGGCCTGCTGATTTACTCCCTGGATGGGGGGCTGGTGTTTGACCCCTTTGATCTGGACATGGACGTGACTCCTGCCAGTGTTCGACGTCAATTGCGGCAGGCGGCATGGGCAGCCGCCATCGTGCTGGCCTTCCGCCTCAATGAGAAGCCCCTGACCAGGGAGGTGCTGGAGGCCGTGCCACATGACCAAAGTGAGTTGTCCTGGGTGATCACCATGGCTACTGTGAAGGTGTCCATGGGCAGTAATCCTGGTTACCATTAGAGTAGACTAAGTGTGCAAAAGCATGCTCTTGCTACATGATCACTGTCCTTGAGTAGAGCTTTACAGGCACATAGGGATCATGTGGATTTTAAAGGGGTGTCACATTTAACTTGTGTGGAAATATGGTTACACTTCTCTATATGGTTGACATTTCACAGGCTGTGGTTGCTGAGATGTGGTACATGGGATTCACTTCAGTGGAGACACATGAATACACATGTTAATGAAAGGCTGACGGTATTGTGTGTGTCAGTTGAGGTGGTGTGCAGCTCACTCCCAGACCTGTATGTGGAAAAGCTCCTGGGCTTCATAGCAATAGAGTTGGAGAGTTCCAGTCACCTGCAGTTCTACCTCACCTGGGCTCAACGCTTGCTCACCTTCCACGGTCAGAAACTCAAGAATAGGTAAGTCATGCTGGAACTTACCAGCATCCATTCCCCAACCACAGTACAAGGTCATGGGGGGGATGCAGGCTATCTCAGGCAGGGGACACCCTGGACAGGATGCCAGTTCATTGCAGGACATGCACACACTATCAAACGCCTACCTGCATGCCATTGGATTGTGGGAGGAAGCTTGAGTCCCAGAAGAAAACGCAAGAAAATTCCACACACAGAGTTGGAGTGGGGTTCAAGTCCCTGACCCTGGAAGCTGTAGGCACCAGGGCTAACCAGGTGCCTGTTGTCAAGTTCAAGTCCCTGATGCTGGCCTTCGGGACCAGGTCAACAAACTTCTACCTGCCTCCATTGAGTCACTCCTCAGTACCCTCACTCTGCATCGCCCTCTTCACTCAACAAACCAGCGCTGCCTGCTAAGCCTGTCTCACTACAGATGATTCTCATCTGTGGTCCTTCAAATGGTGGAATGAGCTCCCTATCTGGATCCTACCTGGATCCGATCTGGAACCTCCTGGTCGATCTTCAAGACACACCTCTAACTCATCCAATTACTGACCTCTCATCTCATGGACTTCCCCTTCAAGTTCCTATTTGAAGCTCTTTAGTGTTTTTTAGGGTGATCCACTAGGACTTCATGGTCTGTAATAACTTCTGTTAGGGAAGATGTTGCGTAGCTCTTGCTTTCTATCTAACTGCTGTATTCTTGTTGTATATGCCTCGCTGTATGTTGCTTTGGACAAAAGCATCTGCTAAATGAATAACATGTAAAATGTAACCTCTGAGCTACTGTGTCACCCAAATTATTAACATTACAAAGAGGAAATAGCTGTTTATTGAAATTTTGATTTGTGCTGAGCTTTGGTAAGCTAGACTCTGCCATCCTTTTTGGCTGACTAGGTCTGGAGCAATTCTACCCACCATCCAGTCCCTGCAGAAGAGCATCCAGAGGCACTATGAGGACCTGTCCAAGCTGTGAGTGGAGATCATCTCTGCTGGCAGCATGCAGCACACACTGTTAAAACTGATTTTTGCTTTTTGTTCCTGTACATTTAGCTTGATGATTTCAGTCAAACCCCTACTTTTTTTGACACAAAATCCCAGGAAGGAAGCACCTGGTTGTGCCCTCGAAAATTGGGTCTAGCTGGAAAACAGTGGGAGAGGATATAAATTAAGCCAGGAAAATAATTGGTGTGCTTTGTATATCCTCCATACAGCTGTGACTGGAACATCTACACAATTCGCTACATAGAGGCCCTGTCCAAACAGAGGGGCTTGAAGAGGCCAGCAGCAGAACCAGGTAGTGACGATGAGAGATCAGATGCTTCGGAGCTGATGAGCGATCTGTCCCTAGAAGAGGCTGACATGCTCACATAGACTGTACCAGGCGTCTCCAACTCTGAAGCTCAGAGCTCTTACAGTACTGCTGTCTGTAAGAATAAAGATGCATCTCATTAGGCTGGACAACATGTTTAGTGTCTGAAACCTTCGGCTGAAAACATAAGGTTTTAGTGAAGGGGTCCAAGCTGTGGTGAGGCACAGCAAGTTGGATTCTGCACTTCAGGCTCAAGTAGTGCATTGTGGGAAACGGCAAACAAGTCACCCTGAGAAGCAAAACATACTTGTCAGATAAGGCCACATCCCTGTATAGTGATTTTCATTTCTGAATTGAATTTGTGATTTTTCTGGTTGGAATAAAAATGTATATTGAATCATGTTTGTATACTGAAACTACACTGTTGCAAACATTAAGTTCTTGTAAATTTTTTTAGAAAAGTACCGCAGACATGGTTGGAACAAGACAAGTGTCAGTTGCAACAAAACATTTTGTGCTAACGTTGTCATCATCTGCTCATCGCGGTCTAATACATTCATGTCACCCAGCCTAGTATCTTATTGTACCATGCTCTGTTGTGTACAACGTTACATTAAAAGTTCAACTGAGAAAAGTGTGCGGTATTTTCAACATTTCTGTTTATACTTTTAATCAGATTGCTAAATTCAGTTGTGTGTCTGAGCAATGCTAAAGGCAATAGTGACAGGGAAGATTGATGGGTGGCATAGCAGACAGAAAAAGTGGAAGGCACTTGGGAGTAAGATGGGAAAGTTGCATTAGGAAGACGTCTCCAGTGGTGACCTCAAGCACTCTGCGCTCATGTTGGAAGGAGGATTAGCTCAAATGATAGAGCACTCACTCAGTATGAGTGGTAGTGGGATCGATGTCCACAATTTTTTAAAACAAGTGCTTGTAAAATTTATATTGATAGCCAAGTGTCTTGAAAGCTTTTGTCTTGTATAACATAAAGTTGAAAGGGTAGTGAATTTGTTTGCCTTGAAGCCATTGAGTCCCCTTTACAGCCAGCGATTAAACTGTGTGAATGTTATACTCCTCCCTTTGCAGTCCAACACATTCATGCCATTCAGGCTGTTATCTGTATTAGTGAAATGAGCTGTTTGAGGATGATATATTGCTATATTGGACTCCTTAGCAATGGGGCATACTAGTATTATGGCTGTTTTATAATCATGCTGGTACAGGACCTTCATTTTTCTAAACTATGTTCTGTCATATACCCTAGTAGACTATAAACATTTCAGTTGAGATCAAATGTGAGTTCCATTCTTAATGGTGCTGTTTGTGCTTTTAATTGGGTGTCTATATTTAGTGGATTAATTTACCGTGTCTGAACAAGGCTAAAAGGGGAGAAATAAGAACATGTTTTTGGGATTCAGACATGATAAACCCAGTGATCTGGTGCTGGGCAAGCCTTGTGAAAGATGGGTGGTTGAAACAGTAGGTAAACATCCTGCATTGGGAAGACGTCTCCAGCAATGATCTCAAGTACTCTGCTCTCTTGGCTGAAAGGGAATTAGGTAGAGTGCTAGTTCAGCATGTGAGAGGTAGTGGGATTGACACCCACATTCTCTACAATGTTGCCTATTCTTGGTGGTGGTTAGCACTGAGCCGTGCACTTCCAGGGTTGGGGGTTTGAATCCTGCCTCCATCCTACAGACTTGTGCTGTAGACTAATTGGTGTGTTTAAATTGCCTATAGTGTGTGAGTGCTGGTGTGATTGTACCCTGTGATGGGCTGCTCCCCCTCCATCCCTGGTGTCCCCTGGATTGTGCTCTAAGTTGTCTGAGATAGGCTCCAGGTGACCCTGCATAGGGTAAGCAGTTTGGAGGATGAATGGATGGACAGATTACGGTAAAACAATGTACAAAGGTAAATTATTACAACTGAGCTATTACTTTGGGCCACAGAGGTCTAACAAATGTTTGATTCAGTATATTATAGGCAGACATTAATATTTCAGTTAATTGCGTTAAATTCGTAGGTAGCATTCCGTTGATTCCTTTTTAAATCCATCTGAAAATTAGGACCAACCACATACTCAGACTTGACTGACTTGGATTACCAAAATTCTAGTCGCTGTTACTCTAAGATCACTGCTATCCGACCGGTTCGAGTCATGAAACACGGAAAAGGAGTGCCTTGTTTTCCAATGCACGAAAAAGATTCTTTCTTGTTCAAAGTTTTTAAAAATATGTCACTCCACAGCAACATCGTTTGGTTCGTAAAGGGACTGCAAGAATACTGAGTGTTATTCATTGTTACGGGATCCCTCCCGAAGTTTAGTTCGTTATAGAGCTGTAGTATTGTTAAGGTAGCGAACAGAGATAATAGCCTGCATTTCTCTTGTATTTTGCGCACTGGCACAAACCATAATGTGTCAAGTTACAGTGGAAACATTGAAATTAGTAATATGATTGATTAAACTTAATGCATTATATATATAGTTAGCTGAATGATAGACGATCTAGTTGCAATATATTTGACTTAAACTGTATTTAAAATACTGTATTAATGGACACCGGATAACATGCTAGAGTACAATTGCAATCTGATTAATCTAGAAATCAAGAAAATGCACTTTATAACGTACTTTTGGTTAAGGTGGCGAAACTGAAACCGTGTTTTCGATGGGACCATGTGTGATAGCATAGATTGGGACGAGTGTTGAGAACATAGAGCTAAATGGCTTCGTGTTGTGCTTCAGGAGCAGCAAATCCAGGCTTATCAGCTAAATGTAGGGTACTATGTTACAAATGAGTATCATTAAAGTGATCATGTGACAGGTTTGGTTACTGTATCTCATATTCGCCAGGTGGTAACTCATACAGATGGCAGATTAGTTTAGTGGCTGCAGCACCGTTAACTCACACCACCAAAGTACGTGGAGGGTTCACTTCATGTTTCAAGTGTGGTTTTTTGGTTTCCTCCGGCAATCCAAAGGTATGCTGTTAGCCTAACTTGCCATGGACTGACATCTCAGCCTTGTACCGTGTTCTCCCTGGTCAGGATAGCTACACTCTAGGCCCCCCCCCAACTTTGACCAGGCAAGAAGACTGATTAATGGAGATGAGAAGATTGACGCCATGGGACAAGCTAGATTTATTCATTTGGAAGCATACCTCCTTTCACACTGGTATTTGTTGACCATTTGGTCCATGATCGCACCTGTAGCATTTGAACGTTTCTGCAGGGCAGGCTATGAAGCCACTGCCAAGGGCAGGTCGTTCATGATCACAGGAGCCAACAGCAGCATTGGGAAAGCCACAGCTAGCGAAGTGGCCAAAGGAGGCAAGCTGCAATTGTTCAACATCAATTTATAATGTTATCATATCATGGCAATTTAAAAAGCGAAGACCCACTTGATGAAAAACAGGGCTGCATTGCTTTACGAACTTTGCCAAATGGTTATTTTTACAGCTGCACAACAACTTGAATATCAGTAGATTATAGAAGAGTGAGCAAAGAATTCAGTGATTGTTAACCACTGGACTGTCTGTTACAGCTTGAACTCAACAATGTAATGAAACCATGCATGGAAGTATGATTCTAACCTCAGTGGGAAGCCAGTGCTGCATATAAATCAAACTGTGTGAGAACATTTGTGGAAAATTTATCCATATTTCTGCATCAATGGTTATTATTTTGTGATCTGGCCTTTGTCATACTCTACCTACCTACCCACCATCTGTCTTTCTATCTATGTGTCTACTGGTTCCTTGTGGAATATGAGGCTGTATTGTCCTATTATTATAATGAAACCTTATTCAACAAACAGCATTTTACCTTGTCGTATTTTTATTAAATCAGCATTTACTCTAGAAATTCTTTTACTTAACTGTGGATTCATTATTTAACAGAACTGTCTTCTAATGGCTTGTTAAGTTTTGATTCTCTCTGTTCTACACAACATGTGAATGCATGTGAAAAAGTAGTGTGTTTTTGACAACTGTGCCCAGCCTCAAATCTGTATATCCAGAATGTCCATGTTCACCTGGTGGACATCTCCAGTCCCAGAGAACTTTGAGCAGAGTAAAGTCTTGCATGTGCTGGTGGGTCTTTTCAACAGCCTGTTTTGTGTCCTTGTTTTAAGTATAACTGAGCTTTCAATTAGTTGCGTGTAATAGCATTTGCATGAATAAAATTACATGTAACCAAATGTAATGTAAGTATTGTCTGTGCAGCAATGACTATGTGTAAAATGCAGTATGTATAATCATAAGTTATCCTATTTACACAATCACAGAAAGACATGGGGCTGTATATTAGGAGCCCCTTCTGTTTTTTGGTTAACAATTGATGGACTCGTGCTTCTAATCCAAGGCAGTCACTCATCAGTAGTACAATAGTTAATGAATGGGTGTGATCTGGGCCCATTCTTGCCAGGCCACTAGTTGCTGTCTGATGTGACACCCAGGTCAACAAGGCTGGCTGCATGGTGAACGAAAGGGAACTGCAGGAGGACGGTCTGGAGAAGAACTTTGCCACAAACACTCTGGGTGAGTAGTGATGACATCCCACATGACCATATACTTAAAAAGATATCAGATCGAGTCAAAGTTGTGTCTAGTAAAAAGTTGTGTAGTTCACCCTACCAACCCAAGGGGGCAAACAATGATTTTTGCACAATTTGAGTCTTGTCTACTACTGAATTTTGTGGCAATTTCTTGACAGAAATTGCCTGTCATTTCTGTCTTTAAAGTCTTGTGGCAACCTGCCATATAGATGTGGATATCAGAGTTAGGGCCGTACATGAATTGAATTGAGAATGCATGGTAAATTAAAATACTTTTACTTACCTATAAGGCCTTGCATGGTTTGGCTCCAGAATACTTGACTGATCTTTTGGTCCCTTAC
>JAACJT020002276.1:0-12504 GCA_009936485.2 Gymnarchus niloticus
CCCGGGACTATGTAAAGCGCTTTGTGACCGTGCTCCGTGTTAAAAGCGCTATATAAATAAAATTGAATTGAAAAAAAAATTGAATTATAGAGATCCAATTAGGCTGCTTGGCATTACAGTGAGCACGTTGATTAATGACAACACTGGGGAAAGCAGAAGGAAATATTTGCTGAAGTCTTAATATTCTAAGGCAGCAGGAAGCTCCCAAACAGAGAATGACAGGTCTAGTGATCCGTCTCCATCCAGATGTTTACATCATCTGATGGGAAGATACCGGAGAAGTTATTGATCTGTCAGTCCTCGGTGTATCTATTAGACCAACATTTTCATGGTTTGTTTCTGTTTTAATTTGATGAAGAGCCTCATCTCACAGCTATAAATGGTTGGATTTAATTCAGCCAACATTGAATTTTAAATTATAGAAAGATTTCCTTCACTATTCAGTATTAGTTAGGACAATAAAAAAGTTCCATAGCTTCCTCTTTACACAAAAATTTGAACCTACTGAACACAAAAACCCACACAAATGCAAAAGGAACATTAACATTAATAAAAGGAACATGAGAACGGCACATTGGACAGTATACAAAAGTTTGAGGAATTACAACACAGGCACGCTTCATTCCAGTTCTAATTACATTAAATCTGGCAGTGGGAAACAAGAATGGTTATGGTCATATGTGCCAATCCTGCAGGAAGAGGGCTTTCAACACAAGCAGGAGCATTCAGTCAAGTACATCAACCAATCAATCAAGCACATTCCACCCAAGCAAGTGAATCACCAATTACTCAAGCACATTCTAAAAATGTGAGCACATTGACCAATCAATCAAGTACTACATTCTAGAAATGCAAGCTGATCGACCGATCAATCAAGTACATTCTAGAAATGTGAGCACATCAACCTACCAATCAAGCACATTCCATTAGGTGCATCAACAAGGAAGTTCAATACATGAAAACATACAGTACTTTACATTTAAAAGAATGGCACATACCACCCAAGAAGTCTTGATAAAATCCAATTCCCTTCACTATATAGTACACAACATAGGACAATTTTTTTCTCTATGTATTTCTTTACTTAGTGATACTATATTTTCTGAGTCATCGCCTTGTAAAATAATGGAAAAATTCTGGATGTTTTTTCTTGAGACTTGAGTCCACCTTATTTCTGCACTGATTTGAATGAAGCCAAGTGTATTGCAGGTTTATTTAACATTTATTTAACGTGAAAAGCTGATATTTGCTCTCAGCAGTGCTGCTCCACATTACAGTAGACAACCCTCACCCCATGAAGAAATCTTATATAATTCACAATGAGCTTTCTTCCTGTTAAAAGGAAAAACACATATTTATATTTCATCTAAATAAATTGAATTACCATCCATGTCTTTTCAGTGCCGAAAATTAGGAAACCATCTGCCAGCGGTCTACAAACTGCCCAAATGATAGTTTTTTTTGTTTTTTTTTTTAAATACAGCTTCATGGTGTTTCATTTCATCTCAAAACGGACAACCCTTCCTTCAAACATTTGGTCAAGACACGTTCTCTTGCCTGTTTACTTGTATTTTTTGGTGTGGTTTCCAAGCCAGATACTATGAGTTCCTAACCACTTCTGGTGGTAGAATGGATTGCAGAATTGTCCTTTTGTGTCCATTTCAGGAAAGCCCACGTTTCCTCTGAAATCCCCATCCGGATAGCAGCTGGAGAACATACCCACCAGCGAGGCCCAGAGGGATGGCGCCATCCCTTTGAACATTCCTCCCTAAATGAACATGGCAGCATCCAGCTGAGTTCGCTGCTGGAAAAGGTTTGCCTGCGACGCCATGTTTGCATGTTATCCTCATCTCTAGCACTAGCATTTTGCTAAAGGATCTGCTAGTGGCAACTTGTGGTCAAAGCATGAAAATTTGCTTTAATGGGCTTGTTGGGATGGAGAGGCTAATATACATCTCCGGCCACAGGTCTGCCAGGATGAGGTGTTACGTAGTGAAGCACTTTATGGAGTGGTCTGTGTGTGTCTACCTCAACATTTTTGTATGTTTTCATAAATGTGCAGCTGTACATTTAGAACATTCACACATTAAGTTCACTACGGACCTACTGCTGGACCGGTTCTCGAGTATCATGGAACTCCATTACCTGCTGTGTGCCCAGAACTTGTACCTGCAACTTCCTGATCTCATCAATCACTGTTAAGGCAGCCGTAGACAGCAATGTTACTGATCATTGTAGGGCAAGGTTCTTTAAATCTTTAAACAAATGGCTGCCATTCTTTAGGTGATGGCTGAATTGCTGGGATTCAGAATTTCCTGTAGGTGTGTTTAATGAAAAAGATGGTCTTCCAGGGCTTTCCCTAGTGCCATGTCTCATCGAGTGAAATCAGATGTATGGTATGCCTTTTGTTCTGAACCTTCTATGGCCTGTGACCTTTTGTTATCCCCAAATCCCATCACTTTCTATCCCCCCCGGCTCCGGGTTGACCTGCGTTGATCTCCAAACCCCAGTGACCTTCCCTCAATCGTTGGTTCTCTGACTGATTGACAGCACTGGCATGACATGGATGCATTTTTCTCTTACACCAGCAGCACCCACCATCTCCCTGCAACAATCAAGAATTGTGGGGGCAGCCTCACTCGGCCTCATTCAGACAATTGGTTAAGGACATGGGCCTCAGATGTGCCTGATTTTTCATGTGTTTTGGGAGGTTTTTTTGTCCTTGTCAAATTCAATATGTAGATTAAATTTCTGAGCAGAACAATATCTTTTCAATTGTGTTTATTTAATACTTTTATTGCCTTGTGATGGATTGGTACCCCATTCAGGGTGTACTCTACAGTGCCTGAGAACCAGGCCTCCTTTGCAACCCTGCATATGATAAACGGTTTGGAAAATAGATGGATATTTTTACAAAGGTTATAAGTGTAACCCTTTTTACAGCTATTTAATAGAATATTAAATATACAGATATTTAATAGAAGTAGACTAACTCAGTACGTTGCAGTACATTGTGGTGATTCTTCAAACCTGAACCTGAGACCCAGGTTATGTTACAATTCCTTAACCACCTGGCTTACTATTGCTTCAGTTCTACTCCCACGTATGTGTTATATTTCTCTGTCATTTGTCTCCACTACACAAAAAGTCCTTGGAATGGGAAGATAGGAATTAAGGACATTAAGATAAACTTCTGATCGTCAGATCCATTTTATCCAGCTTTGAAAAATGAAACTCAGTCTTCAAAATCTAAGGATATGCTAAAGCAATTAACGTTTTGTGGCTCGTCACAGCCTGAATGTCGCCTGTCTTGTCAGTAATTTTTTTCCCTGTGAGAGAGGAGTCCTCGCAGTCCACTCCAGAGGTAATCTTGCCTAGTGTATTTCAGTTCTCTAGACGTCTTGTGAATTATGGATTGAGTGAAAATGCAGAACCCGTGCGTGATCCTACTATTCCTCGCTGGTGCATTTGTACGGCACATATTGCACAGCCCTTCTAGGAGAAAGGAATACAAGAGTGGAAGATGGAGCACATCATAAATAAGGAAACAGCCATCCATCCATCCATCCATCCATCCATCCATTCATCCATCCATCCTCCAATTGATCATCCAGTATAGGTTTTTTTTATTTCTAAAGCATTTCCTCTGAGACATTGAAAAAAAAAATCTGGGGAACTAAAGAAAATCGACTCTGGTCTAAGAAAATTAAATTGTAGCAAACATAATATTCCATCGCTCCCTGTGACTGTGGCTAACATTCCACATTCTCGCCTGCCTTGTGTTTGCTTTGTTTTTCTTGTCCTTACAGTATTTTTATAGTCTGGCTTTGTGATGACCAGAGGTATGTAACGATGCTGTATGCCCTGCTAGAAGCTTCTCATGGGTTCTGGCGGGGACTCTTCTCTATTTTTGTTGGCACGATCGAGAAGCCAAAGTGGGAGGATGTCACATGGAGGTTGTAAAAACCTGACTGAACCGAGAAGGTGATCTCTGTGAGGAGGCTATTCTGAACGGTTCATTCAGAACATAACTGCCGGGGTACGCCCATGCCTGAGCACCACACCGTGATGAGGGAGGACGACGTGGGAGAAGATGGTGAAGCTTCCTTTAGCCTATGTGACTTTACTTACATTTCAAATTTCCTATTTTTCCCAATGACTGATAGTTGAATTTATTGAAAGAACACTTACTGCCAGTTTAATTGCCTTGTCAGTGTAAGTTTTTGTGCTATTTGAATTCTCAAGAAGTTGTTTTTTTTTTTTTAAAGGTGTTCTAAGTATGAGGAAAAACTGACATCATGGCTATCCTACCCAATTTAACATAAATTCATTCATCTTCTAACCACTTATCCTGGTCAGGGTCACAGAGGGCCTGGAGTCTATCCCAGGCAGCATAGGGTAAAAGGTTGGGGTTCACCCTGGATGGGATGCCAGTCCATCACAGGACAGAAGGCTGGGGTACAGCCTGGGAGGAATTCCAGTCCATCATCGGGCACATACACACACATAATCACACCTAAATTGCATGTTTTCGAACTGCGGGAAGAAACCTAATTACCCACAAGAAACCTATGAGGCATGGGGAACACATAACTCCATGCATGCGTCAGAGACAGGATTCAAATTTTCAGCATGAGGTGTGAGGCAACAGTGCTGACAATTGAGCCACCATGCCACTGTGCCCTTACATAAGTCATAAATCTTAAAAAATAAAATAAGGCAAGGTTAAAACAACTTTATTCTATTTGTGGGTACAGTATTTATTTAATACCTACTCAGCAAGTCAGATCAAGCCCGCTAAGCTGTTTTTTTTCACCAGGTTATCTGGAAGTGTTTAGGTTAGTGTTGCTCAGTCTTGGTCATCTGTAAATTGAGCAGGAGGTAGAGTAATGATCCAGCTGGGAGAAACGTGTTCAGCAGAAGAAGTGGGCTCCAGTGCTGGATCCTGAGCCTCAGCGGACAGGTAGGCTGCAGATTCACCGTTACCTTGTCTCTCCATCGCCTGGGCATTCCAAAGATCACTGCTGATTAATAGACGTCAAAATCAAGCAGTAGGCAAGGTATCCCGAGACATGCTTCCCGCGGTGGATGGAAAGAAAAAAAAAACGCCGCCTCAGAGTTTGTTTTCCTAAGTTTTCCACTTTGCCTTGTGCAGACTAGTAGGTTCCTTGTCTACCTGGAATACCTCATCAGAAAAGAATCCGTGTGAAGAATAGGCACAGACCTGGCTGGTATCCTCTCTGTCCTGGGTGTTACTCAGCTACCAGACATAAATACGCTGTGCTAAGTGCCCGCTCTACATGACTGGTAGCATTAAAAGACGAGCCCTTTAAACTGCTATTTTCCGCTGGCTTCCTCCCAAAAAAGACTGATGACTGCTGTCCTTTAATGAGGAAAGGGGTGAGTGGGGCTCCCAACAAGAGCACTGGTAATGAGCAGCCTGCATGGGCTTCGCAGAATTTTAACCAGCAGGAGCAGGGAGGGGGAGATTTCGCCATTAATGTAAGGCTGCTAACAGAGAAATTCCAAATGGGGCAGGTCCTCTGTGTGTAGCTGAGTCCTGTGAAAGTTCAGTGCTGGAGCAGCTCATCCCACCCAGATCTACCCACTATTTCCCACCAAAGATTCCCTTGAAACATCATCCACAAGGTGCTAAATTAAAATGTGACACTAGCATCAAGCGGCAAGTAGAGTGGGTCATGCTCCTTGGCGAACGGTCACCTCTGCATGTGTACATAAGCTGCCCCCCCACCCAGCCTGCAGTGCGGGCAGTGTCTCACTTGACAAATGCACTGCTTCCCAGCACAGTCCTTAATCACCATTTGCTAAGGGTTAAGCCCATTGATATTTATGCTGCCCTGTGGGGGCTGTATGCTAAGTGCTTTGTGGCATGGAAATGGGCTACCACACACATTGTTTACCACCAGTCTTCACAGCAACCTGAGGCAAAAACCCTGCCCCCTCTTTGGCTATTTATATATATGTTTCAATTTAATTTATTTCAATATAATTTGTAAAATTTTAACACCAAGTTGTGACACCACACATAAGTTACCTGCTGATGTCTGTAAGGGAGGTACCCCCTAGACATAGATTGTTAATGTTCCTCCCGGAAGCCTGGTGGCGCTTGTGGGTGCAATAGAAAGGCACCTGTATTAGTACCTTTAAGAAGACTGCATAAAGGTGTGGAGGGGCCAGGTAGCGGGGGGAAAGAGGAGTTCGAAAAGGTGTGGAAAGTGGTGACAAGAGAGATACTTTGTATTCCGAGTCTCTTGTATTATTACTTGTGTTTCTTGGTTTGTTTGATGTTTGAAAGTGTGTTTCGTGCCATCCGGACAATGTGTACTCCAATTTACCGATTTTGGACCTGGCCGTTTGGATTATTTTCGGATTTTTGCTCCCATTACTCACCCGGATAACTACGGCAGACCCACTTTCTCTACAATTCACTTCCGGATTTTCATCACTGGTAAGACTGTTCCAGTTTTCAATGCAACTACCCAGGATCCCCAAGAAAGACTGTTCCTGTTGTATGTTCATGTTTGTTGTGTTAATGATTGTGACCACCTCTTTTTCACGTGTATATAATATAGCACTGGTTGGTAAACTAAAGTATCCCATGGTTTATGTAGTGTGTTTTGCGGGTGTTCGGTTTTGTGTTTTTTTGATGTGCATAATGACCGAGTGTAAATACCGCAGACGCTACAAAGTGCTTTACATAATCCCGGGCCCAAGGTCCGCAGAGAGTGAGCCAAAGGAGACAGTGGCAAAGAAAAAACTCCCTCAGGAAGAAGAAACCTTTGGAGGAACCAAAGCGGCGGACCAAAGCGCTTTGTGACCGTGCTCCGTGTTAAAAGCGCTATATAAATAAAATTGAATTGAACCAGATTAAAGGGGGAAGCCCATCCTTCTCTGGCCGGCACCGGGCAGGACAGGTTTATATATCTGTCTAAAGGATCTCTGGCACCTGTGGTATGTCATACAGAGGATAGTGATTGTAAACATGCTAGAATTCTAGTTAACAGAAGGTTCAGATTCCCTGTCAGAAAATGTCTGTTATGTTCCTATGCTGGACCATTAACATTTGATAAATATTTCACTGATTCAAGCTGTACAAAACATTTAAATATTAACTAAGTAAGGTGCTCAGATGTCAGGTTTACAACAAAACAGGAAAATCCTTCTATCAATCTTCCATACCACCAATCAGTGCAGAGTCACAGAAAACCCAGACTACGTGCAAGGCCAAATGAAGCAGAGGGCAAAGGAACACTCTAAATGGCATGGAGGTGCATCACTGGGCACGTACACACACAATCATACACTATAGGCAATTCAGAGATAGCAATTCGCCTTCGGGAGGAATCAAGGGAACCCATCGTTATGCACATACGGAAGTAGCTGTAGAAGTAACAAACTATCCACATTGCATATAGCTGACTGAACTGGAAAATTCAAAATAAAATAAAAAAAAAAACTCCTCCTTATATACTCTCCCCAGCCTCTGTGCATCATTATCTCAAACATAACCTGATAAATACAATCTGTCCCAGCAGGGGCAGAGTTATATGGTGGCCTGGGGGAGGGGTGCTACTGCAACCCCCTGGACTGTAGAATTTTAGCTAGCGGTATAAAGTAATGTTAGCTAGCATAAAGGTTAACATAGTTAGCTAAGTATCCAAGCTTACGTTTACATTCACGGCGTGTAGCAGACATTCATGTCAAAAGTGACTTCCATTGCCCAAATACAGGGACAGTCTAACTCTATCACTAGCTAACATGCACTTGACAGTAGAATGTGGTCTGCATCTAACGTTAATTAAAATGTTCTTCAATAGATGTCAGGCTCAATGAAAAGGAAAGCAGAAGAGTGAAAAACTGATTCAGAATTATTTTTTTTTAGATTTATAATTAGACGTTCTACTAAACCTATGATGTTAGTCATTAGTCTTTTATAACCAGTTTCAATTTAATCTGCATTACTATTGATGGACACATTGTCACTTGTTTGTGATGCTGCTCTAACCTACATACTTTTCTTATTGTACATATTTCAAATGTCAGGAAAAAGACTTTGAAATTGTTATGTAAATATCCTTATGGCGATTATCCACCATTTGAATTTGTAATGTAAATATCATTTGGTTATTCCCATATTTTTTTTGCATTGTGTTGGTTTTGTGAATTGAAATAGATGGACAAGTTCACTTTTTTTTGTGTAAAATGTCTTGAAATTGAAATGCTGTCTAAAATGAAATATCCTACCTGTCAACATGCAGTACATATTCTTGCAGTGTAAAATCAGTTGTGCAGGTGACACTAGTGCATGTCTTTAGATTTCTTATGTGCACAAGGTCATTCCATGATCTTTGGCGATACACATGTAGTCTATCTGTCATTATTAAATTGGCTACCGTAAAATTTTAAAGATTGTAAACAGTTTTATCATAATCTGCCAAGTGCCACCCCCAATAAAATTACTGGACTTAGATGTCCCGTCCCCCCAGTAGAAAAATGCTGGCTACACCCAAGTGTCCCAGTGTCAGCCTCTGTGTATTAGTGAAACCGACAGAAGCCAGGGTGAGCATGCAATGTGTCTGAATTGATGAGAATCCCCCATCCAGAGAAAAGCCGTGCAGTCGTGTCACTGTGCCCTAGCCGTCAGCTAACTTCCCTCTGTCTCCTTTGCCTTCATGTTTAGCCCTTCCCTGAGATAAACATATGACGATACATCCAGTTTGTTCTCCTTTGCTTTTTGCAATACGTAACAATGAGGGGTTAGACGCCTTGTTTATCTCTCGGACTGAAATGCCTACTGAATGCAAATGCGACGATTCTTCCTTGAGGGAAGGGAAGGTTACAAACAGATCAGACTTGATTGTTGTCATCTGTCCAAGCTGGAAAATAGAGTGAACAGAGGTCATAGCTTGAGGATGTCTGGTACACTGGCTCTAATTATGACAATGTTTCCTGGCCTACCAGAAAAGCTTCCCAGGATTCAGTAATGTGTGTGAGGTTAGCTGGCTACATGATCTTTTGTCAAAGGAGAAATCTTGAGAGATCTTAAAGCACAACATTTTTTGTGGACAATGTAGTGATTAGGAAACAGATTTGACAATTTGATCAGCCACAATAGGCGAGCAAGGGTCAAAACCTAATTTTCTTTTACAATTGTGGTACAAGTGGGAAAAATTAGTGCAGGCAGTCTAACATACTCATAATATTCATGATACTAACATATCATCGTTCGCTTTTGGCTGCTCCCGTCAGGGGTCACCACAGCGACCAACAGTCCAGATGACATACCTGTGGAAGCATGGAGGTGCGTAAGAGAGATGGCAGTGGAGTCTGACCAGATTGTTTAACGCAATCTTGGAATGGGAGAGGATCCCGGAGAAGTGTACTGGTACTGATTTTTATGAACATGGGTGATGGGCAGAACTGTAGTAACTACAGAGGGATAAAAGTGATCAGCCACAGCATGAAGTCATGGGAAAGAATAGTGGAAGCTAGGTTAAGAAGGGAGGTGATGATTAGTGAGTAGCAGTATGGTTTAATGCCAGGAAAGAGCAATACAAATATGATATTCGTTCTGAGGGTGTTGATGGAGAAGTATAGAGAAGGTCAGAAGGAGTTGCATTGTGTCTTTGTGGAATTAGAGAAAGCATATGACAGGGTACCTAGAGAGGAGTTATGGTATTGTATGAGGAAGTCTGGAGTGGCAGAGAAGTATGTAAGAGTGGCACAGGATATGTACGAGAGCAGTGTGACAGTGGTGAGGTCTGTGGTAGGAGTGACAGATGCGTTCAAGGTACAGATGGGATTACATCAGGAATCAGCTCAGCCCTTTTTTATTTGCGATTATGATGGACAGGCTGACAGATGAGCTCAGACAGGAGCCCCCATGGATGATGTTTGCAGATGACATTGTGATCCGTAGTGAAAGTAGGGAGCAGGTTGAGGAGACCCTGGAGAGGTGGAAGTATGCTCTAGAAAGGAAAAGAATGAAGGTCAGTAGAACAAAGATGGAATACATGTGTGTGAATAACAGGGAGGACAGCAGAATGGTGAGGATGCAGGGAGTAGAATTGGAGAAGGTGGATGAGTTTAAATATTTGGGGTCAACAGCTCAGAGCAACAGGGAGTACGGAAAAGAGTTGAAGCGAATGCAGGCAGGCTGGAATGGGTGGAGAAGAGTGTCAGAAGTGATTTGTGACAGACGGGTACCAATAAGAGTGAAAGGGAAGGCCTACAAGATGGTAGTGAGACCAGCTATGTTATATGGGCTGGAGCTGGTGGTACTGACAATAAGACAGGAGGTAGAGCTGGAGCTGGCAGCGTTAAAGATGTTAAGATTTCCATTGGGTGTGACAAAGATGGACCGGATTAGGAATGAGTATATTAGAGGGTCAGCTCAGGTTGGTCGGTTTAGAGAGCAAGCCAGAGTATCGAGATTGCATGGATTTGGACATGTGAAGAGGAGAGAAGCTGGGTATTCTGGGAGAAGAATGGGCTGCTAGGCAAGAGGAAGGCCAAAAAGGAGGCTTATGGATGTGGCGAGAGAGGACATGCAGGTGGTTGGTGTGACAGAGCGGGATGCAGAGGACAGGAGGAGATGGAGACTATTGGTCCGCTGTGGCGACCCTTGACAGGAGCAGCCGCAAGCGAATGATGATGATGTAAAGGTCCTGCTTAGAATAGGCTAATGGATAATTTATTTTTTGAGAGAGCCGCAAGTCCTGCCACTGTGCGTTAGTGGATATAACTAATCACTCACTCCGCTGAGTCTGGAGCTATGGTCAAGTCAAGTAGCTCTTTGTCATTTCAACCACATACAGTTAGTACAGTACATAGTGAAACGAAACAACGTTCCTCCAGGACCACGGTGCTACACAGAGCACAGGACTACAAAAGACTACACATAACAAAGTGCACGTGTGCAAACCTTGCAACAGTACAAGGCAGACAGTGGTACAGAGGATGACAGGGCAGTGCCGACCTGTACACAGTTGTGATACATACAAAAGAAGCAGGTTGTGATCATTTACAACTGACATTTACAATGCAAAAGGTAGCAGGTTGTGCAAAGATGTGACAATATAATTAGTTAATAAAGAGCAGATGAAGACATGACACTGGGAGCAGGAAGACGGTAACAGTATAATAATAAAATATATGATTGAGACAGTTGAGAGTGTGTGTGGTATCAGTTCATTCCGAGTGTTTAAGAGTCTTATGGCTTGAGAGATTAAACTGTTCCGCAGTCTGGTAGTTAAGGCCCAAATGCTTCGGTATCTTTTTCCAGATGGCAGGAGGGTGAAGACTTTGTGTGAGGGGTGGGTTGGATCATCCACAATGCTGGTGGCTTTTCAGATGCACTGGCTGGTGTAAATTTCCATGACGGAGGAAAGTGAGACTCCGATGATCTTCTCGGCTGTATTCACTATCCACTGCAGGGTCTTACGATGCGTGACGGTGCAATTCCCAAAGCAGACAATGATGCAGCTACTCAGGATGCTCTCAGTAGTCCCTCTGTAGAATGTCGTGAGGATGGGCAGTGGGAGATGGGCTTTCCTCAGCTTTCGCAGGAAGTAGAGACACTGCTGGGCTTTCTTGGTTATGCAGCTGGTGTTGAGGGTCCAGGTGAGGTTGTCCGCCAGGTGAACACCAAGGAATTTGGTGCTCTTGACAATCTCCACAAGTGAGCCATCGATGTTTCACAGGGAGTGGTCACCCCTGGTTCTTCTGAAGTCAATAACCATCTCCTTTGTTTTGTCGACGTTCAGAGACAGATTGTCGGCTTTGCACCAGTCCATTAGCTGCTGCACCTCCTCTTGGTGTGCTGACTCATCGTTCTTGCTGATGAGACCCACCACAGTCATGTCATGGGCAAACTTGATGTGATTCGAGCTGTGCATCGTTGCACAGTCATGAGTCAGAGTAAACAGCAGTGGGCTAAGCACACAGCCCTGTGGAGCTCTAGTGCTCAGTGTGGTGGAGCTGGAGATGCTGTTTCCAATCCTGACTGACTGAGGTCTCTGTCAGGAAGTCCAGGATCCAATTACAGAGCGAGGTGTTCAATCACAACAGGCTCAGTTTTCCAATCAGGTACTGACAGACGATTGTGTTGAATGCTGAACTAAAGTCTATGAACAGCATTTGCACGTATGTGTCCTTCTTGCCCAGGTGGGTGAGGGCTAGATTGAGGGTAGTGGCTATGGCATTGTCTGTTGAATGGTTGTAGCAGTATGTGAACTGCAGGGGGTCCAGTGAGGGGGGCAGCAGGGTCTTGATATGCCTCATGACTAGCCTCCCGAAGCACTTCATGATGACAGATGACGATAGTCATTGAGGCAAGACATCGAAGACTTCTTTGGCACAGGAACGATGGTGGTAGTCTTGAATTGTTCCAACATGCTTCAATTCAATTTATATAGCGCTTTTAACATGAAGCACGGTCACAAAGCGCTTTACATAGTCCCGGGCCCACAGTCCCCAGAGAGT
>JAACJT020002277.1:0-12500 GCA_009936485.2 Gymnarchus niloticus
GCAAGCGGGTAAGGGAAAACCCAACAAAAAAACCCTCAGACGTACGTGGCCGCAGCCCAAAACAGGCTTAAAGACCTACCTTGTCACCCCCCCCCCCCCCCCAACTGATGGCATGAACCCTAACAGTTTGACCACGCTGACATTCTCCTACACTTTCCATTACGGCTCAGAACAAATTCATCACTGCTGCCATCTGACAGGAAGTTGCGTACAGGGATGCATTTTCGGAGAACATCCTGACTAAACAAAATGTTACCACGAAAGACGCTGAAAGCGCCCCTCCCTCCAGACAAAAACCATCGCATTTATGCGATTTTTCTGACCGAAACTTTCCAAATACAAGTCCGTCGATCTTATCAGTACCAACATGCTCCTGCACATCTGAACTTCAGCCACCCTCCCCAAGCTCATGTAGAATATTCTAACCCTCCACTAAACGTAGCTAAATGCAGTTATCACTTCAGACAGCCCAGAAACTAGAACGAGGAGCAGGTACCCTTCCTGGGATTTGGATATAACCAGAACACCAAGTACAGAACCAGAGCTTTGATCAGAGGCCTGGCAGAGACCTTTAAAGAGACACCTACAGTAGATCTGTGCAAGGCAGTGATGGGAGAACATACAACAGCACCAGAAATGTAGAAATGAAACTTAATGCCAAGGGCCTTCGGTGGTACCGAAGGGATGCAGACACACAGTCAGAGGACTGACAGGAAGAGGAAGTGACATCAGGAAGTAAAAAGGGACATCAAAGCCAGGGGATCCCAGGGCATCCCAGGGCAAAACACTTTGGGGGGGCCAGACTTTCTTAAAAGCAGCCAATATCACAAGGTTGTGCAACTAGATACTCCCTGCCTGGGCATTTCTGATGTAACAAAACTGGGCATGGGGTGGAAGGATTTCATCACAAAGTAAATACCCAGAACTTAATCGGATGCACACTTGACCTCCCAGCCATAGCGCAACTGCCTCTTTCCGCCAGAATTTTTACCAGATAACTGGCCAATCAATTGATGCTATTTTGTATTGGGGAAGAAGATTAACCTCAAACCTCAGAGCAATGTGAGCCAAGTCACCGACGTCAGTTTCAGGCCATTGGCTAAAGAAGAGATTTGCCACGTTTTGGCCAAATTTGGTCATGCCATTCATAAATGCTTGCTCATTTCAACTCACTCCTATAATGATTTAAAAAAAATAAATAAAATAAAAACACTGAGCCCAGCCCAGGTCAAAATCATCACTACTGCATTGAAGGAAACCCAGAAGTGACAGCGAATATTTTATAACGATATTAAACTACAACACAGCCCATAAAATAATAATAAAAAGCTTCCTTTCAGCTCTATTTTTGGTTCTGCCCTAGTAAAAGCCAATTTAAGGTGACGAGCTGACATAACAGTTTCTCTTTGACTAAGCGGTGGTTTCCGTAGCAACGGCTCAGCCTCGTTTACTGGGAACCGGCCACCAGCATGAAGCAAGGCAGGCCACCCCAAATCGCCACTTACATTCAAATTTATTATAATATTCCATACTGTTGTGTTAATGCAAAAAAATATTGAGAGAGAAATAACTATACGGGAAATGCTTGGTTTTCTTAACACACACAGATCAAAAAAATAACCGCTAGATTAAGATACTAATTTGCCTGCGGTTAACAAATTATATCTTCGGATTAAGGTTTGCTTGGTATGTGAGATCCCAAGAATACAGGAAATCTTTCATGAACAGGATCTGTGTGCCCCAAAGACCTCTACTGATTATTGCTTAATTGGAAATTGATGCAAAGTAAAAGCAGAAACATTTTATAAATAAAACTGCAAAAAAACTGGGTTCGGTAAACTTTTCGGTATAGACGAGGGCACAAGAATCAGGTGCCCAACTTTCAGGCTTCTCCGGTTGGAAGTCATCTGGTGGCACTTTTTAGACTATAAATGTTACCGAAATGTAGCTGTGCAGAAACACGGTAGTTGCCTGTGTCACTGTTTCATTCACTAGGTGTGGGGATATTTACGTGGCCCTATAATCGCACATTAGGCTTATTTCGGTGTCAGACTTTAGGTGATGAAAACTGAAACATTTTAAACCAGGCGACAGTGTGCCAGTGAATTCGCCTCATGTCATTAGAGGGTGGTCATTATCGGCTGGGTAATCACGGTCATGCTGTTCTCTACCCGCTGGTGGCAGTTCTGCTGACGGGTTTTTAAGCTCCTCTCCTAATTTTAAAACGTGAGCCCAATGGGATACGTTTATATACAATAAAAGGCATCCACGCCCTATACCACAGTCAGAGCCCCGGAGCCCATGTACACCCTGGATGAGGTGCCAGGGCACTGCAGGCCAGATACAGACTCATGCACACTATGGGCAAACTCATTGCACAATTTTTCTTCACAGCTCAATCACAGATGACTAAACATAATTCATACCAAATATAAACATTCTACGCCCACATTTTTTTCCATCCAGGTGTCAAGGGCCACGTGACCCCCTGCACCGCACACTAAACGTCCCTTTAACTAACATAAGCTTACATTTAAAAAAAAAAAAAAAAAACAAACTACTAAAGCAGCAGCGGGCCAAACATGTTGAAGCTACGAGCCTCCAAACGTCTGCAAAAAGGGTGATGTTTAAGGGCGATTGCTCGCAGTGGCTCAGGAAATCCACACTGTAAAAGACTGACAGAGGGCGCCCCCTGCTGGTGCATTGCTGTGCAGCCGCAGTTCCGATCGTGCGACGAAGCGCCAGGGCGCCCCCTGCCGTCTAGTCGACGTCATTGACACGACATTAACGATTAGGCGTCGCTATCTTCCGACGCAAATGTGGACAAGAATACAAATAAATGTAAATAACCACGTTTTATTTGGTCTGATTCCTGATTCTGCTCGCATAATGACACTGAACTGTTGGTATACCACAGTGACCATAACCCTTCATATGTTTTCTAGCTGAGATCATTTACAAATAAGCAAATCACACAAATATCAACAGACCATTTAAATCCCCCAAGGCCAGTTAATAATAATAATAATAATAAACAGTAATGGTATTTTCCCATCAAACACAACTTCTGTATATAAGCGACCTTTGCTTACAACCGGTAACCTGCATCATGAATAAATAAACATACTAACCTAAATAAAGAACCGTGGGTATGAATCCCCACCGGATGATAAACTGTCCGCACTGAAAGACCTGCTGCAGCCGCTGTTTTGTTTCTTTGCTTAGTTTAGCCATATTCTCGCTGGGATTTAAACGGATTTCTCTCCACGCTCCGTCAAAGGGCAGGAAAGCGTCGCAGGCTGATGACGTAAGCCGGGATGCGACAGAAACGCGAATTGACCTCGAGCGTGCCTCAGATCTGGTGGGAGCGATATGCCAGCCCACGCAGTTGTGTGATAATTGCTCAGGAAGTGACCAAGGCTCTTGGAACGGATTTGAGAAATGCTTTAGGTCACTCTCAACAGCTGTAGCCGAGGTCAAGCAAGGCTGATTACACCAGTCTTTACACAACGTTGAACACTAATCTAGGGGCCCCTCTATTGCACAAACCTTCCCGATATGTCGCGCCCTGATAAGCCTGACTATTGCCTCACTCTAGTCTGATATTACTAAATATATACTCTTAGGATCCCATCACCAAGGTGATGGTTGCCATTTTCTTCTCCAGGGATCACTTTGGTCTGAGTTCTCCGCTATGACCTGTCCATCTTGGGTGGCCCTACACGGCTTAGCTCATAGTTTCACTGAACTACACAAGCCCCTTCGCCACGACATGGCAGTGATCCATTGAAGGGTTTTTTTTTGTTACAAGCTTATATTTATTAAGTCTACGGGTTTATAAACAAAATTATTTTTCTAGATTGACTATACTTGTGTATTGACATCATTACTGGTGTGAGCTGGTTGAGTTGGTATTGTTTTTTGAGTATTTGAGGATGGGATTCTGGTTTGATGCATTCCAGTTCTTTTGCAGTATTTGCTTTAGTTGATGTATAATTAAACTTTAGTTAAAAAAATATGTTTATTAAAGATGTTATTAGATCAGTTTTCGGAGTTGTAATACACAACATATAGCTACTTTATAGTGTTTAAGTAGTCTGAAACTACTGTGGCAAAGGAGAAAAATGCTCCTGAAACTCTGAACGTGACTCGCAAAAGTGAGTTAAACTGTGGGGTTAACGGCCAACTTGTTATACCAGTCTGAGTCATGGGGTTTTGTCAGTTCAAACCTAAACTGAAAATAAAGGGCTTAAATTGATTTATAAACCCATTGTAAATTATGATGTAACATTTGAATAAATCAATATTACAGATTAAATTACTGGAAAAACTTAAAAGGTTTGCAAACAGAAAATATTTTTTTGGGAGGGACCTTGCAACCAGTACAGTAAGAAGGTGATCGTCTTCACCGAAATCAAGAAAACGAGAGTTATTTTGCTTATAGTCAGTTACCTTGAGCCTCCAGTAATGGAATATACAGACTTAGAGCAGTCGCAGATAATCATTCAGAGATTCAGAGGCAAGAGGACACTTGGAAAGCACCCTTTTCTTAGAACACACTCGCTTGTGAGATCAGAGCATCTAGATGAATCAGGAGGCCACTGGGATGTGCAAGGTCCCACTTAGATGAAATACGAAGGAACACTTTCTCTGAGTACAGCTGTGATGAAGTGAAAGCATAGTTCTGATGCCGAAGGCTGAGTATCATAACCATAGTGACACAGCCTGTACCAGTAACCATGGTAATATGGACGTAGTGCAGTAGTCTTCAAGGATTTGATGATGCATGCCATCTTTGTGCTAGCCAAGAACACTGAATTGTAGTAGGTTGTGGATTCTTGAAACCCACTGAAACTGGGGGTTGAGAGTGATCAGGGAGGAGGGGTCAGGCCAAGAAGATCAACTTAATGGTTTACGTTCTCAATAACTACAGTCCAATTGGCTTACCTGAACTCTAATCCACTCTTCCGAGTGATGAGTCTCACATCACAAATCTTATCAGGATGTAGTAATCATTTTGCTTTTAAAGCTTTCATATTTTGAGCAACATTTGCCTAGTCTTGAAAACAATGGTTTCACAATGTCTTGGCAACACTGCTGGCATGTTTCATTAGGGGACAGGCTGAAAATAACCAATCAACATGTGACCTTTTGAGATTCAAGCGTCCAGCCGCGGTGCAGACTGAGCTGTGTGAATTATTGAGAGGAATTTCTGAATAAGTAATGAGTGTAACCTGACTCAAAGGAGAAGGTGACTATTTAGTCTGCCAGACGGCTCGGACTCCACCCCTTAGAAGCATAACAGGAGCATGTGACCATCACATGACCACAGTCACAAGGTGCCCTGGTCCACAGCGGCTACAGTTTGAACCTTTTTTTAAGTGCAACACAGATCTTTAGATTTGGTGAAGCTATTGTGGGGGGAAAAAAACCCAAGTACACCGGGGGTTCCACCTGTAAAGAAATCTGACCAACAAAAGCCTTTGACATCTATAGCCCATGGTGATTGTCACCTATTCCAGTCAGCAGAGCAAGCTACTCACCTTCAGGTTAAACTAATAGAGGCCACAATGACCAACTCTGCAAACACACACATATCAAAAACAGTTTTCATGTTAAGGGGATAGCAGAACGCGGAGCCTTATGTAGAGATGGACCATTGTCAGAACGTTAACATGACTGAGGTGATACCATCCTTGCAGCTCAGTACATTAAACAGCAAGACAAAATTGTGGGACTACTATTCCTGGTGTTTTCAGCTGAGGGTTTAAGGGCAAAAACTGGGAATTAAAGAACTCCAATTCCAGGGATAAAATACGTACAGGGATGTGGAAGATGCAGGAGGTGGTGGAGAACAGCCTAACTGTGCGTTGAAAGGCTGCTGTTCTTAGACTGGCTGTTAAACTGCTTCATGGTCAGCGTGAAGCATGTTGAAACGGCAGTCTCCCTCTGCGACCACATCCAACAAATGACCACAGACTGTCAAATATAAACACTTTATTTCCAGAAAGCTAAAGCAAAAATCAGTTATTTTCAGACAAGGCAACAACTTTCAGAATAATAATCTGTACATTTCACAAGTGAACTTTTTTTTTTTTCCATTCAACACTTTGTAAACAAAAACCAGAAAATGATTGTTACTGTTCCACGTCAATTTAAAAAACGTACACCTCTAAGAACTGTATTCACTGCTGACTTTTACTAAGATTACCAAAACTGTTTGTACATTTTTTCATAAACTGATCAGGTACCACAGTGAAACCTGTAATAGAGAAGATGAGCAAACAGGAACAATACTTCTAAAACCTGGAGTGGGGAAGATTAAGCAGAACCAAAAAAAAAAAAAAAAAAAAAAAGTGGGAGAAAATTCAAAACATCATCCATCACTGTCTTGGATCTGTTTGAAGTGGAAAAAGTATGTTGTTTATATCATCAACCAGTGGCCAAACATGCAGATTTGTCTGGAGAAAACATGTTATGAACTTTTAATGGAACCAATACTTACACAGGACATCATGGCCACACATGTCATAACTGGCCTTTTGACAGAATGACCAGGCCTATGAAAGGGAATGCCTTAATGAAAGCCTTTGACAGAAACATTTTCACTTAAACAATCACTGAAATTTTTAAGGCAAGAGTACAAAATCAGATTAGTGAAATAAACAGAAATTAACTTCAAATGTTGCCTACTTCAGCATTGTGCTTTCCAAGAACTTCTCAGATCATGGCGCTCGATGTAAGAAAGATCGTTGAAATTCAAAGCTAAAATGGCTTTTCATTTCGAGGTTTTGAAATGTCCAGTCTACTGAATGCCATGGAAGTTGGAGGAAGTGAGACACCACATCGTATGGAAAAAAACAGTGTGGAGAAGTGTACTTCTAAAAACAAAACAGGTTTATTACTTGACTATGGCCATATACTGGATAAATGGTCCAGGAAGATGGCTGCATGGACGGTGCCTTACTTCGCTGTGCCCTCTCCCTGTATTATCGGTTATGGAAGATGGGCAGATGAAGGGGCAGGCTCGTTAAAAATGTAACGATAAGCCAAAAAGACACCATCTACTGTAGACACACGTCTACCATAGAAATGTCCTGCATCCTGCTTTACATTAGCAGGGTAATTGGTAACGGCATTCATTTCTTCGGAATTCGATGGCTCTTTTCCCTAACATCCACTTGCTGTAATGTATTGTACATGTCCTGAGACTGTTTCTATCTATTTCAGAATAACACTTTTGATGGAATTAAAATGACGTCCTGTTGGCAACCTGTACTTAGACTGTTGGCATAAACGAAAGAAACAAGGCGTGTGTAATCTGCATGTGGTTATTATTACTTTTAATACATTTAATCACCTCTATGGAGGACAAAAGTTCAAGAATGTGTGTATTTGTGGTAGAACTGAGTTTTAGAAACCTCTGGATGGATTGATGTGGCCTGATGTATGTCCAAGATCCGAACCCTTTGTAATTTCACTCTTTTTATTCACAATGGATTACTTCTACTTGTTCTGAGCGGCATATTTTCGAAGATGTCAGGCTGTTTGCACTCAGTATTAAAATGAAGAAAATCTGGAATGAATTATATCTGAACAGTCCCCACTCCCAATACATTCACACTTCCCATCAAATATGGCATCCAGTTTTGGGGACACCTCCACTTAAATCTATGAACTCCAGAAAACATAGAGGGAAAGGCTTGTGGTTTTCCAGCTTAACTGTGAAAATTAGATTCTTTACAGCCAAAGGAATTTTAGTGCAGAGGTCAGCTATGGGCAGTTTAAGTCTCTTACATTTGTTTTCGCTTACTATCCCAAATAGATAATAAATAATTAGCAAGTAGGAGAGCACAATCATCTCTGATAATTCTTCATTAATTGCTTATAACCTCAAGCATATGATTTTCAAATAGGACAGTGTCATCACCACCAAGAGGGAATCTGATCATGTCAATCGTTCCCAGAGTCTAAGATCAGCATAGCTATAGGATGTATTTTCCACCAGTTGTTGTACTAAAAAATGAATCAAAATGTACAGTCACACAGCCACGTAAACTAAATAATATGTGAACAAATATAAAACTTAAATATTAAATATTGTCATAAAACACAGCTGACTGCAATAACTTTTGCATGCAGTCAGGGTCAAGTTCATCGATAATCTTTCAGTACCATGCTTTGCTTATAAGCCCTTGCATCCCTGCTATGCAGTCCTGTCCCCAGCACTGCCAATCCCGTTACTGAAATTCGCTCCTTTCCTACAGTGTGTTTTTAGCTGTGCCCATTTTAACAGACATACAGTACAAAAATGCCAAAGAATCAAAAATCGTACACAAATATTGTATTTCTCCTTTGCGGGTTGAGTTTTGAGAACATCTTAAAATTCTTAACTTTTTTTTTTGTAGAAAAAAGGTGCTTTGGAAAATGCCAAATATCCTTGAGCCAGTGCCAGTGACAATGAAAGGCTTTCTAAAGTTTGTTATATCTCAGCCCCTTACTTCAAAGTTACATTTGGAAGTTTCGGAATAAAGCAAAGATGCAAGCTCTTTAGCAAAATGCACCGCCTTCAATGATGTTGTTTTTTATTATTTGCAAGTGTCACTTATTTGTAACTTAGCAGTTTCATTAAAATGATACAAAACAAAAAAACAAAACAAAACAAAAACTTTATGGTGAAATAGACAAACTTCCGTGTGCAGTTCAAAGATGTACAACCATGCTGCAGTGGGTCAGCAAGACACTTTTTTCTGTCCTGAAGAATCCCAAATGTCTTCAGTCCTGATTGTAACCTTCAAACTGGAGAAAGGGATGCCAACAAAGAAACAGGACAATGACAGTGGCTCTGTGGAGGAAGGGCATCTGGAAAAAAAGCCCATTTGAATGATTCCGAATCTGTGTGTAACGACATCTAAAGGGAGATGATTTCAGAACGACATCAATAAGAAGAAACATACAGATACAGGAATGAATCTGACCACAGTATTTGTACGCATGGAGAAAAACAAAAAAAATCACTGATTTGGCCAGGAGCTGATCATGGCATGGGTGAGATGGGCAACCTCCCAGGGTGGTATCATTTTGGAGAGCAGGATGAAATTTTTTTGGGCCACACTGATAAAAAGCAAGATTACCAATAACCATCTGTAAAGGATGGTGTTTTTATGAACAATAAAGTGATTACTTCTAATTAGGGTAATCCTGATTGATAGTTCTTCGGACAATAAAACAACTTAGTCCATCGTAATACCTTAATTTAACTAGTTGTGATACATGAGGAACTTCATGCTGCGTTGGAATTTTGTCAATGTGATCTTCTGATGGTTGAAACTGCCCTCCCTCAGTTGAGCCAGCTGAAGAATCGCTGACATAAACCCTAAAAACACAGGAAGCTTTTTACTTTGACAGTGGACATTCCAGAATGACATGGACCATCTTCTGGTTTATTAGGGGTTGCATCTTTAGGTGTTCCAGATGAAATATATGACCAAAGACGTAATTAGCAAGGGACTGGAACATTTGCCAACCCAAATGGTATGACCAGGAACTCATAAATCCCAGGAATCATTTGGAAGGTGATCCACTTAATGTCCTTGCAGATTGGAACCAAGCCATGTGTACTGTACTGTGTAAACAGTTTAGTACAGAATCTCACAGTGTAGATTAGCTCTATAGTAGATGGTATCACCAGAGGGGGATATTATTGCTTTGTAATCTCCTTGCTGTTTCAGCAATTAATATATGGCCTATGACCCCAATCCAAATCCAAGAAAAACTTTGCTCTGGCAGGGGAAGCTGAGAGTGTCAGAAAAGAAAGTCGGGTTACTGGGTTAATTTCTACTGATTTGTTCCGCCTGTCCCTCATTAGCTGCACTTTTTTATATAATCCACAATCCCAGTGCCCATGCCTGTAATTTTCACACATCCACTTCACTCCCTGTTTGGCTAGTAGGTCCGGTGTTTGTTGTTTGTGTTTCCATCAGTTCAGCTTGAATTTGTTTCTTTACAGTTGTATCATGTTGGCCCCATCTCTGATAATGCCCAGTCGGTCTTAGGTCGCAAACTTTTGTTTGCTGTCCTGGTCCAGCTGTTCATATTATCAGTCCTTAAGCTAATACAGATTCATGCTCATTAGCATTTGAAATGAATGTGTTAAAACTTTTGAACAATTTGTTTTGCAAATGTATGCAATGAACTAGATGCAAAACTCTACACTGTAATACAGATAGTGCACACAATTGTGTACAAAGCTAAATTAATATAAATTGACAAGGGGTGTACTTGGATATACATTGCCATGCATGAAGACGGTCACTATTTTTACGTGTACAGTGCTCTGCGGGCTCAAGCATTTGAGTTGATCTAACTCCTTATACTAAATGATACATTGCAGTGAATATGTTTCATGGGGTTCTCCAGCTTATGTCTGCCATGGCTTCATGTTGCAGTGTCACTCCCCAGGTCTTCAATGTTCTAATGGTCAACTGAGGTCAGTGAGGTGCTGTCTTCAGACTGCCACCTCGTAAAGACACCGTCTGATAAAGAGATACAGTAGACGAAGACGGGCTACCAACAGTGGAAATCTCACACAGGTTTCATCTAGTTCCGAAGATGAGACACATGTAATACGACATAATCACTCTCAGCTTTCAAGAACATCAAAATCCTTTCATCATTATTAAAAACACCATTTACAGTGATGATTTTTGTACTTACAAGAGGCCTACTTCAAATCCATTGTATTGAGTTGTTTGGACTTGGACATTTGGGCTTTAATTCCATTTCATGTAGTATGATTATTTTCAATGATGTTTTAAAGTAGGACAATTAGTTTTGTTCATTGACACAGATCCTTGGGTCTGTGTATCTGTCATTCATTTAGTAGTGACATACCACACGAACAAATAGAAACATCAAGTCGTTACAGTTATTTTATTTTTTTTAAATGGGGGAATCCTCAACAAAATGGATTCTTGAAAAGAATAGAAATATGCTGAAGGGTCCAGGGGTTGACAATAGACAGACCACTAGCCTACCAAGATCAGATGATTTGCTGTTTTAGAAGGATTCTCCTCCAGCTCTTGTCCATGAGAACAACCCTGTCAGGTTCTCCAGACCAGATGAGCAGCCTAAACAGATAAATCATTTCCTCTTCTGAAGTGTTCTGCTTCTCAATACAGTACGCATGTAGATATTTTTGTCGAACCCACTGGTGAATTGCTAATTTATTGGTACATAAATTATGTTTCTTGTCAGCAAAATCCTTAAGCTTCACTTTCACCTTTTAGGGTCACCAAAGTCCTGGACACCCTGGCCAATGCTGATCACGCGACAGAGAAAATGAAAAAGAAGATTTAATGTTTAAATTCTGAGGTAAATTTTACATGAAGTCAAATTCTAAATACAAAGAAAACATCAAGGTCTACCTACCATTTAGACATGCAGTCTGGTTCTTATAGTCATATGGAGTAGCAAACCAAAAGTTGCTCTTTTTCCAGTTTTTTTCTTTAAATCTGCTGGAGAATCAAATCATTAAAAATGTGTTGAGAAGAATATTTGTGAAGATAGCATAAATTTCTGCATAAAGTGACACAGGAAGCACTTTGCATATTTGCTCGGTATTTCGGTTAGCTGTTTCACGTAGGTTGTGATACACACCTCGTAAAGGTTGGTAAACTAATGGTGGCTTTCAGGTATGCCCCAAATAGGTTGACATAAACTATTTCTTCCTGGTCTCCAAGGTTGAGAATGAGGTACGTTTAGAGACACGACTACACTTCCAGAGATTTGTTTTAAATACACAATGAATAAGCATAGGGACGGGCAAGAGACTGATCCAAGGAGCTTCAGCAGACAGTGAGAGCCTTCGTGCCTTCTGGGACATCAAGGACAGGACTTTGTAGATATCAGAAGCAGATGTTTAAGGAATGTTTTTAGCCATGGAATCAGACCCAGCTATAGCAATATAGATTAATTATTTTTAAAATGTCTTTCATGTTAATGAAAAGGCTTCAGAGAGAAAATTTAAACATAAACAGAGCGAGACAATGGATTGTGGCTCCTTGAGCACAGTCATGATTGCAGGGAGCTCACCAAAAGTCACGGATACTTTATTTTAATTGCTTATTTGAATCAGGTAACCCGAAGAGATCAAGTCTGTTGAATCACTTTATTATCATTCACATTTTAGTGTGATCCCTTGGTACCAAAGATGGCCCAAATTTTCTGCCACATGGTAAGAAATTTGCGCAAATGTGTAATAATGTACGTGTTTGTGTCTTTGCTTCCAGTTTGATATGAAGTCTTCATTTCGTGCAAACAGAATAAGTACTCATTTTTAGCATCAAAGCCGAAGAGATACAATTTGTAGTGAAGGGACAAATGAGGCTTCAAAACCCATGGTGGGTGGGAGTATCTGGAACTACCAATCAATGCTGGTGCTAAATGAGGCTTCAAAACCCATGGTGGGTGGGAGTATCTGGAACTACCAATCAATGCTG
>JAACJT020002278.1:0-12494 GCA_009936485.2 Gymnarchus niloticus
ATAGCTTTCCTTCCAAGGAGCAAACGTCTTTTAATTTCATGGCTGCAGTCTCCGTCTGCAGTGATTTTTGAACCCAACAAACTATCTCACCGCAATGAATCTTTACACTGTTTCTCCTGGTGAGGGTCACAGTAACAGCATGCTGAAAAAATCAACCCAGACATGTCTTTACAAGTCCCCAGACTCTAGCATGTTCTGGGGGACTCCTGGAAAGGTGACGAGGGAAAAAAAAGTCGGTAAACATTAGGGTAAAATCTCGTTAGTGTACCTCATGAGAATACTTCATTTTGCACTTCGTTATTTTTCCGCTTAATATTGCCCATACAAGTACTTTGTATGTAGCCTGTTTAAATAAAATAGAGAAGGCAAATTAGGCTGCTTCCAGGTTGTCAAAGCTTAGAACACAGTGCACTGTTATACCCCTAATGCCTACATATCCTTACCCACAATTATAATGACAACAATAATGATATTATGTGGCATCTGGCAGGAATCATGGGTCGTGATGGGTCAAAGGGCTCTCGAGGCAGCCCAGGGCCAACTGGTGACCGAGGTGATCCAGGATATCCTGGGCATTCCAGCATCATTGAGATTGTTGGAGAGGATGGCGACCCTGGTGCACAAGGTAAGCTTACAAATTGCTCCTGATACAACCTAACAATCTGCAATGTACAGGTACATGTAGTATATTCCGCTGACAATATTGACATCATTTTCTTTCCAATAGGACCACCGGGTGAAAATGGCCCTAAAGGTGACAAAGGAAATCAAGGACCAGATGGGAAATGTGGGAAGAATGGTACCCCTGGAAAGCCTGGCCCACAAGGTGATTTTCTATGTCCTTTAAATATACCTTAATTCAACTCTTACGCATATAGTTTTTGCCTTGCTGAAATTAAATTAATCCATTCATTAGGTTCACAAGCCATACCATCAACACGTCTCTCCTCTCCCTCTCTTCAGATCTCTCCTGTATGTAATTGTATTACTCTTAGGAGATTTGTATGAATGTTAGAGTAATATATATTTTTTCCTTCAGGTCCAATGGGGGACCCTGGGGTTGATGGGCCCTGTGGTAATAGAGGTTTTCCGGGAGAGATTGGTGATCCTGGACCGGTAGCACCACCAGGTAACAAGTCATAGCCAAACGTGCATTAATGTATTCTGAGAGCTTCCCCCTAGTTAGCAGAGATGCACTCATATACACTGTCGCTTACATTGTATGTATGATCCTCAATGAATAAACAATTATACTGTATTCGTTACTGGTTTGATGGAAAGCAACACATTGTAACGCATTCCTAGGAATCAAAGGATGTAAGGGGGTGCCTGGTCCTCAGGGAACCCCCGGCTGTGCTGGACTCAAGGGCACAAATGGACCCAAAGGACAAAAGGGTGAACCTAGCCCCCCTGGACTTGGCCTGAAAGGAGCAAGGGGAGAAAAGGTACCAGTGCCAGCTTCATGTCAGAAAGCATTATGCCACCCAGCTTAAAACTAAGTCCAGTCACAAACAGGAAAATGTGTGCCAGAGTAATGTTCTCTCTGTATTTGAAGAATACAACACGACTCCATCCCACCTGACAATGTATTTAGATCAACACTATGATACGTAAGCCATAAGCCATTACTTCTTAACATCATACCAATGGATTACGGCATAACACCACATACCACTACAGAAACACCACACGGTCGGGGCTAACGTTTCGCTAAACATATCTGCCAAACCGAATGTTAACGTTAGTGGATTCACATAAAATGATGCTTCTAAGTCTACAGTTCTCTTTCTATCTCTTCTTGTGATTTTTGTGGTAATTTTTTCCAGGGTGATCCAGGGAGGAAAGGCATTAAAGGAGAGAAAGGGCAATCGGGTGAACTTGGATATCCAGGGCCTAGTGGCCTGGAAGGTTCTCCTGGACCCGCAGGAGATATGGGACCACCGGGCATTACAGGTGCCAGAAGTTATAGTATATAACAGTGTATACATGGTATGGAAATGCTGGAAATGAAGTTAATAACAGCTACTGGACATAAGTGATGAACAGCAGGGCTACAAAAAAAAACAGCATTAAGAAATGGGTCTAACTGCTTGTTTGTGGGCTGTAAAACGATAAAAGAGAACCTAGAGGAAAGGAACCCAGCGTGTTTGTGGATTTCATTCCTGGCCCTACCTTTGTGTGTACGCCCTACCTTTGTGTGTATTTGGACCTTGCATTTTGTTTTTTTTGTTTTTTTTTTCTGTGGGTTTCCTCCTGGTAATCACTTTCCTCCCACAGTCCATAAACAGGTAGTTAAGTTAACTGGTGATTCCGAAATGCCCATATTGTGTGTGTGAGTGTCTCCTGTGGTGGACTGGCCTCCCATCCAGGCTTCTCTGTATTTCCCAGGAAGGACGAATGCCCTGCTTTTAACTGCCAGGAATCATAAACAAATGTTTTAGATAAAGAACTCAAGAAACTCTGATTAAAAGCCTTGTTTTTTTTAGCTGTTTTGTTGTCTTCTCTCTGCCCAGGATGTCGAGGCTTGCCAGGAAATAAGGGATCGACGGGGAATCCTGGCCTCATTGGGTTCCCAGGGGACAAAGGCCTTCAGGGTAGGAAATTACATTGTAAATGAAGGGTTTTGTTTCAGCCAATAGCATGAGCTCTGTGTTTCTACAGTTCTATCCCAGAATTACAGAGAAGCACATTCAGGCATTAAACCCTTTCAATACCCACGTCTTTATTTTGCAATGAGAATGAAGATTCATGTAGCAAAGGAAGGTGGGGAAAATCAAAAGAGCATCGTTGTGATGTAAGCATGGTTAATGGAAGGGTTATTAACACGGGCAGCGCCAAGCATGAGGTTCTAGGCATGCTCATTGACAGGAACGAGAAGAACATGCTCATGGATGATAAAAAGGGTTAGTTGATGAAAGGAAGGAAAAAAGTACGTATGCAAACCTACACCGTCCCCTGACTCACACTCCAAAGACCTAACAACAGCCTCACTCATATTTTGACTTGTAAGCAACATAATATAACTGTAGTTTTAACAGTCTGTGGTCACGTCTACCCACCACCCATTAGGAACCCAAGTTTCTATATGTCTTTCTGGATAGACTCATATTTTGCTGCCTTTCTCAGCCATAGAAGAACCGGCCCCAAATGCTACAAATAACCCAGCCAGACACAGCTATTAGGAATAATACAATTCAGACAGGCTGCAACACAGGTGGTAGCCTATTCTCATACAGGCAAAAGCTCATAAATTGATCCATTGGTTGCTAAAACATGGCTGACCCCAGACAACCAAACAGGAGATTGCAAAATGAAGACTGCTGATTTTCTCTCTACTATAGAGATATAGTGGCACTTAGTGAAATGTTATATCATATAAGACTCAGCCAAGCTTAACTTGTACAGCCCATTGGCCCAGTCATCAATACAGAGCCAAACGAGTTCCATCAGGTTTTCTTACATGAGAGTTGCAGCAGTGATTGTAGAGTTTGTAACAGATTATTTGTTGTCACAGGTAACCCAGGCACGGCTGGTGTACCTGGACTTGTTGGTCCTACAGGCCAACAGGGCTCTGATGGCTTCCCTGGCTGGGTGGGAGAGAAGGGGGACTCGGGAGGCAAGTGTTGCATCTCTTACACCTGGAAACACAACAAGAACACAGTGAAGGCTCACTGCAAGAAATTTGTTTTTCTGTTGTTTACTCAACAGCTTTTGTTGTTGGAGAGATGGGTACAGCTGGGCCAAAGGGCACAATAGGTTTGTAACTGAAATCAACACCCTGTTTTTCTATTTGTTTAAAACATGGAAGAGTTTAAGGGTTAGAAGTAAGGTAATCTCTCTCCTGAAGAGTTATTGATTTGTCCTAGACAACATCCCCCCCTTGTCAGGTGTCTTTACTCACTTTCTCCTGCAAACCTCAGGTCCCGCAGGAGATTTGGGTCCTTCAGGCCCCCTTGGGCCTCTAGGTCCCTGTGGATACCCTGGAGAAAGAGGCCCCCAAGGACATCAAGGGCCCCGAGGGAATATTGGCACTCCTGGGAGGGAAGGAACGTGTTTCAGTGGCCCAAAAGGAGATCCCGGGCCTTATGGTGACCCTGGGGGCACTGGTGAGGAGTCGGAGGGAAGACACTGCTAAATTGCTACAATAGATATCCTCACCTGTGCAATTACCTTTTTATGTAAACATACATGCTGTCCTTGATATTTTATAATTATGCATTTAAATCTTATACTGAATTTATCTTATCTAAACAAGTAATATTAGTAAACAACAGTGTCCATCAAGCTGAAATATTTTTTATGTGTTTTTTTAATAGCATTGGGAGATAGGTGAGAATTCAATCTTTTTTCTAAACGATGCAGGGGTCAAGGGTTGCAAGGGCCCCCGAGGCCCTCCAGGGCTAGGTATTAAAGGTGACAAAGGTGACATGGGGACAGCAGGTCCATGTGGTCCACCTGGGGAGCGAGGTTGCCCTGGACCTCCAGGCAAACCTGTAAGTCCCATCACTGATGCACTTAAAGTGACATAACCCATAGCGTAGTGTTCTTATACACTGTCTCTCGATACACGGCAGAAACACAACACTAGCGATCTTAACTACAGACATTTAACTTGTACACAATCCAGTCATCCTCCTTGACATAACTGTGGTGGTTCTTTTGATTTGTTGGCTGTTGATTTGTAGGGAGGAGATGGGACACCTGGAAATAAGGGATCCAAAGGTGACATTGGGCCTCCTGGAGATATGGGAAATATCGGTAATAAGCCAGCAGTTCCTCCGAGTTCTCCTTACTGCATGAGTATAAGCAAGACAACTAACAGTCATTAGATTTGCTACAATGATAATGCATGTTGCCTTTTAGGTATGAAAGGAAATCCAGGAAATCCAGGACCCAAAGGCAATTGCGGAAAGAAAGGGAACCGAGGACGACCAGGTGAAGGTGGCTCTACACCTTGATGTTACCTTAAAAACCTGGCCAGGAAATTCTGTAAATCACTGTATGGAAATGGAATTTCTGGGAAGCTGTACTTCTGTACTTAGGGGGCACTACGCTCTCTAACGGAGCCTCTCTAGATCGCTCGTCTTTGCTGACTGTTGATGTGACTTCCTGCTGTAGGCCCAAGTGGATTTTGTGTAACAGACATTTCAAAGAGCATCCCTGGGGACCCAGGTCTCCAAGGGCCACCAGGGATTCAAGGACAGCAAGGATTTCCAGGGATAACGGGATCTCAAGGAATGCCTGGTAAAGTTGGGCTCTGCATTTATCCTACAGACATCGCAGACAAAAAAACGACCCACACCATAATAATGCTGCATGAAAATTTAAATTTATGACTGTATATCATTGTATTCAGATTTCTGATGTAGTACGCAGAATCCACATATCATTTTAGGGGCCTAAGACTCAAATTGTTATTTTTACATGGTGGATACAGTATACTTTTATTTATCATCTTTGTATTTCAGGAGTCAACATCCCCTTTATATGATATTTTAATATAATATGTATTGTTATTTTATTGCTTACAGCTTGCAGTGATACTGCTTAATTGATTATATACTGCTCTCTTACAATAATAGTATCGTCCTTATTTTAGTAAGACCGAGAAAAAAACATAGCAGAGCAAGAAATTACATTTATGAAAAATGTATTATGAACAGTGGGGAGATTTCACACCTCCAGGGTTGGGGGTTCATATCCTGCCTTTATGCTGTGTGTGCAGTTCACATGTTCTCGCTGGGTTGTGTTGGTTCTTTCTGGGTACTCCACTTTCCTTCCTCAGTCCATGGATTTACTGTCACGTCTGCACCAGCTCTCAGAATCCCCAAGAACTGATTGGCTTTTGGATCTACCCATCTTTCTTATTTCCGTATTATGTTTAAGTGACTTTGCCCCGATTACCCTTGTGTGTCCTACTTGGATCCTTTATTATTTAAGCCTAAGTTTCCTCTTGTCTGGGTCGAGTGTGTGTTGTTGTGTTTTGTTTAGTTAGGTTAGGATTGCCTGTGTAGTTTGTAAGAGGCACTATCAGTCCTGTTTATAGTCTTGTTCCTGGCTCCCAGATTAGTACTGCTCTAGTCACCTCTGTTTGTGTGTTGTAAGGTTCTAGCCTTGTCTTGTCTGTCATCTTTAAGCTCATTCTCTTTTGTTTTGGGCAAAGTCCTGTGTTTATTATTAAATCCCTGTTTACACTCACACTTGTATCCTTACCATCTTTCGCTTGTGCCTCCACCTCCCAAAACTGTGGTAGCCTGTGACGCTTGCATTTCAACTAAACGGCATCTCTGAATTTTATATAGTATGTGATCACATGTGGTCACATGTATGCATCCTGCTGTACCCTAGCCTTGGACATGGCATGGACATGCTGCCTATGATAAACTCAGGGCATCCTTGTGACTCTGCATGGATGGATGGATGGATTGAATTATGCCCCTTTTCCTCATTTGCTAATTACCTCTTTACCTCTAAATTGTAAAAGCTTGCATCCCAGCAAGCCTGGAAGGTTATAGGTATGTTACAAGAACATTAAGGACATAATGAGGATGTTATTTGATGTTGTGGAAATGTTCCCTGTTTGCTGGGATAATACCTGAAATCCCTGTCCCTCATACAGGACTCCCTGGCATGATTGGGCTACGTGGCAATCCTGGTCTTTTAGGACAGCAAGGACTGGGAGGACAGAAAGGAGAGCCAGGTCCCCTAGGCATTCAAGGTACTGTGTGAACCGTCGTAAACTCCCAACATGAAAACTGCACATCAAAAACAATTTTACATTAAAGACAGAATATAATTCCATCTCTGCAAAGTGTCTATTAATTCTCCTCAGAATTGCATTGAGATTGTGTTCTGTCTATACGCCATTAGGGATACCAGGGCGTCACGGCCCCCCAGGTTCGAAGGGCATCCGTGGTCCCCCAGGTGTTGACGTTCCTCAAACATTCAGCAACAGTTTTCTATTTACTCGACACAGCCAGACAACCACGGAGCCCAGCTGTCCAGAGGGCAGTAACCGTATGTGGTCTGGGTTCTCCCTCGTCTTCGTCAATGGCAACAACATGGCGCATGGCCAGGATCTGGGTGCGGATTCGCAAACATCTGACTCCTGTAGAGCAAATCAAAAGCATGGATACATGCCAGCTGGTCATCTGTTAGATGAGCAGTTGACATTGTAGATATTATGGTAGGCTGTATTAAAAGGATCGTACGTTATAAACAGCAGTCCATAAAAAAGATGAATGTAAGCTACTGCCTTCTGGTAGTTTATAGGTAACCATTCAAAGTCGCTGTGGAGGAATTTCTCCATTAATCATAATGGTTGAGGTTATTTTAAAGTAAGTAAATGACATATTTGTGGTTTTCTGAACCATTAAATGATTTGTAAATGAAATGGAGTATACAAAGCATACCACCAATGAGCCAAAACATTATAACCACTCCACAGTACAACAGTTGGCACTTCCAACTGATCCAAATGAGAAAGGGGATAAAAAACGAAGAGGCACATGCTGACAGAAGCATTTGTGTATCTGGCTGCTGGAAAGAGCCAGTTGTTCTACTAGGGGTGGCCATAATGTTTTGACCCATAGGTGTGTGTTTACATTAATACATAGAGCTAGACACAAAAGCAACCAAGCAATCATAATGTAAATGGTGTCCTGACTATTAAAAATGACCAAATTCATTAGACATTAGAAATAGTTTTATTACAGTAATGATAATTAATACTTTACTCTGCATCGTGTAGCATTTAGTTGAGTTATATGGTTTTTTTAAGCAGGTCTAAGCCCAGCGTACCATGCACAGAGTACAATAAGGTACATTACAGTGCAAATATATTGTAATCAAAGCTAATCAGTCCTTTCTCTGGTTCATTAGCTATTAGCTGTCAGTTTCATTACCTTCCTTGCCAGGGCCTGACAAAGGCGCGTGCTGTCTTTTCAGGTGTACTCGGCAGCTGCCCGCGTCACTTCTCTACGATGCCCTTCTTGTTTTGCAACCCCAACAACACGTGTCACTATGCCTCTCGCAACGACTACTCCTATTGGCTGTCCACGGATGAGGCAATGCCCAAAACCCCCATCTCCGCCAGCCTTTTGAGGCCATACATCAGCAGGTAAACCACTGGATGCTTTGGCTGGCATTTCTTGAGTATCAGGTTGCATTACAGATGAGTATAAACTTGGAATTCCTTTTATCGAATAATGAAAGAGTCTCCAAGCACTCATTAGCAAATCATACAGCTAGTGTCATTAAACTGGCTTCATATCCTGTATTCATATATAGAAAATCATATTAGTCATTGCATAGCATTTGTAGTTAATATTGTAAATTATCATAAATCTGTTACCAAATTGTTATATGCTCTTTCATGCATAGACAAGTGTCATTTACCGATTTTTTAATTTTTTGTTAGAAAGAAATAGGACTTTGATTTCAATAAGTTACAAACTTTGTTCAGCTGTTCTCCAGAAGTCAAGAATCTTTAATGGCACCACTTCCTGTATTTATTGAAGATTTATTATGATTTATTCATGCTTGCTGCAGAAAATACTCAATAACAAAAAAGGCAGGAAAATTGTCCCCTGGACCGACTTGTCAGGAAACTGAATGTATATCCATTGATATGACAGCATATGATAAAAATGATGGTATGTAGTTACTGTATTATGTTACCTTGGGTTATATACACTCTGCAAAAGCTGAATAAAACAGTTAATGAAAAGTATTGTAGTGGCATAGCCTGTAAAATTCAGGCTTGCGGGACACATTCCCGTCCCTTCTCTGTGCATATGGAGCCTCACGTCATGATACCCCAAAGTCCTGTGGCGCTGGGGCTGAAATGGAGGCAATCCGAGTGCCACAGTACTTTATGTGACCCTGAATTGGATAGTCGGTTAAAAAAAACAGTGGTAATATGTTTGCGTCATTTGTGTAAAAATGGGAAATATTTTCACTAGGAAATACTTGCCAACACTTTCACTAGGACCCTTGTGTCTATGGGAAGATTTAAAGAATGTTGATTATCCAAAGTATCATTTACCTGCCCTCATTCCACAGTCCCTCCAAAAAAATATACAGTAACAGCTTTTAGTGCCCCGATTGTCATGCTGAATTATTACTCTTGCCAACTGATCTACAGTTAACCCTGCTAAGTTGAGATCACTTAAAACAATTGAGGAAATTCGTTGGCTCAAATGATTTAAGTTTTGAAACTCATTTTTTCAAGTTGCTTTAACTTGCGTAGTTTATTCAACAGACAGAAAGATGTAAGTGGATTAAACTAAGCTTAAATTGTTGTAACTTATCTTTTCAAGTGGAAAGAACTACAATGCACATGAATGAATTTGACTTTATGATACTGATTCATTCAAGTTCAGTTCACTTAGACATTATAATCTGAGGAGCCAGTTAATATATTAATTCCTTAATATTCAAGTATTTCTTCTGTAATAACATACAGCGTACATCTAAGTTCATTTCTAGGCAAAGCAGTTTAATTTAAATAATTCTGAATTACCTTTTGAATGTATTAAGCCTAAACAACACAGACAAAAAAAAAGCATCATTAAAACTTTAATAACTTGTCCAACAATGTATGGCACAGCACATACCATAAGCAACAAATATAGGAAATCATTCCTTATAACATTCATTTTGCCAAAAGTAAGGCACACTACGGTGAGGAATTGGAGATTTTCCTACTGGAGTAACATCACAATATTTATACTACATCTGGTATAAAAAGACACAATCACAGAATTGCCCTACAGTTTCCAGAGTTTTACAGAGTAAAACTCTGATTTATATGACGCTCTGTCTATAGTTCCTGATGTATTCTTGCAGGTGTACAGTATGTGAAGGCACTGCAAATATCATTGCATTTCATAGTCAGTCTGCTGCCATCCCAAATTGTCCAGCTGAATGGATTTCTCTTTGGACGGGCTTTTCCTACATTATGGTAGGTATTATTACTATGGGGACAAAACACTCTTTCCCTGGTAGGAACGTCTTAAGCAAAAAAAAAATTAAGTCATTAAAAATCTGCTGTTCTTAAATAAGGAAGTGGGAACAGAATGAAGGATCCTGAGTACCAGTATTTTGTATTTAATGGCAATATATGTCTACATTAAAATAACATAGGAGTCCTTTAACATTATAAATCATCATGTACGAACAACCAAATTAGTTTAACTATTTTTATATGATGTTTATAGTATAACAGTCTGCCTTTACAGATTGTGAGTAAGCAAAGCCGTGACGTATTTCTGCAGCAAACAGGTGCAGGTTCCGAGGGTTCGAGTCAGCCTCTGACCTCCCCTGGGTCCTGCCTGGAGAAATTCCATAGGGTCCCCTTTATTGAGTGCCATGAGCGTGGCACATGTCAATACTTCAGTGGTTCCTACAGCTACTGGCTGGCTGTGCTCAGCACTGCCAACATGTTCCAGTAAGCATTTTCAAGTGCTCCTTTGACGCCATTCTGCATGCTGTTTGGCTGACCGTGTCACCTTGGTAACCGCTCTCTACTGCCTCCTACAGTGACAACCGTGACTGTGCCACTTCAATGCATATTTTAAACATATGTGCATATTACTGGCAGATACAATGTTTAAGAATATGCTTATGACTTGTTTTTGCAAAAGAAAATTTGACCTAGACTGCATATACCATGGTATTGACACTGTATAATACAGAAAAATTTGCTTAAGAGTGTGGTTGTATAAATTGTTATTGTAGATAAAGGGTGCTGTATTAGGACATCGTTGTCCTTAAATTAGCTTTGCTTTGAAGCTCAATTTTATTTCTTTTACAGGAAACCAAGAGCAAAAACCATAAAGGCAAGCATTCCATCAGAAATCATCAGTCGGTGTCGAGTTTGTATGAAGACGTAGACGAGCTGTACGTACGGGGCCGGTGATCAGATTCTTTTCATCGCAACCTTAAACTTGAAAAGACACAGTGGGACAGCAGGGGGCGCTGTAGAGACTAGTGGGTTCCAATCGGACTTCAGTAAAATTGCTGAGAGTGCTTACAGCACTCCACTGGGGCTGACGTTCTGCCACCTAAATTTTCATTTGTGAAATGTGCCTTTAATCAAAGGCTAACATTTACAAACAGGGCATTATAGTTTTCCGAATACAGGTGCATACAGAATAGAATGCCAGTGTAATATTCTCTACCAGCATACCAGGCTTTAGAGGTACCAGAATTGAAGAAATTCAGGCATCCGAATACTGAACTGTTTCATATGTGTGTGGTGTCTTAATACCAAATACTCTGGCATACTTCTTTACCAATTATTGTTGTTCCACTAAAAATTCCTTTTCACACCTAGATCCCAGTGGCAGCTCAGTTCTCAGTTAAAGAGTTTCAGTCTGGATTTCATAGTTAAACCAGCAAATTCTCAATTTTAAGCAGTTTAAATGTGTCCTTTGTTTCAGTGTTACAGTGTATGCTCTACCTACTGATGAGATTTAACTATTGTTTTGCAAATTAATTGTATAGCAATTCTGAAGTGATTTTGTACTTTTTCCACTGCTGACGTCATGCACGTTGGTGTCTTAAAAATGCCAAATATGCTGCATAACCTTAATACCAAATAATATCTCCTTTGCTCAGTCTTAGCTAAATTAAACCAAATGTGCTTGGACCAATGGTTAGCTAAAATTTCTAGGAGAAAGTGTCAGTATTTTTTCACCTAACAAATGCCATTGACGGTTAAAAGTTCATTTTTGATGTTTTCAGTCAAGCCTAATTTTCTGGAGGTGATCCTGAATTACTGCAATACTTTTCTCTCTACCCTCTCCATACCTCAAACAGTTCAGTCACTTACATTAAAATGGCACGTTGGTGTAACTTGGGGCTTCAATCTGTGTTTTAGAGTTAATAAATTTCATGTCCGCGAAGTATTCTTTCTTTTTTCTTCAAATTGCTCTCACATCAGGGAACTGCAGTAATGACAGCAGTGGTTTAAAATAATTTTTAAATAACTGGAGTATAACATGCAAAAGACCATTATACATCCAAACAAACAATCTCAGGCATTACAATCAAAATCAACATGAAAAGCAATGGGCTATAAGGAGAAGATGAGTCATTCATGCTCATTACAAGAGGTCATAACGTAGCCCAGCGGTTCCCAAACTGGAAGGAGCACCTTCTGGGGGGAGGGAAGTTAGCATGAAAGAGGTTGGGGGGGTTGTGGGAGGGCAACATGATGCCTGAACATATTAATTAGCCTAGCCTGAAGGGGGGCACTGAGATCTTATATGCAAAAAGGGGATCTGGCAGAAAATGCTTGGGAATCACTGACCTACACCCCCAAATCAGAAAAAAGGGAAGGTATGGATAATGCAAATAATAATAAAAAAAAAACGCAGTGATTCTTAAATTTACTTTGACTTTCATTTCATTGCAGAGAGTATGAACCCAAGATATTTCAATTTTTGTCTGGTCAACTTCATTTCATTTCTTAATATACATTCATTCCT